>LPNX010081783.1:409861-456455 GCA_001517045.1 Pseudotsuga menziesii | reverse complement strand
TAGTTAAATATTTTGAATAATGGATTTTCCAAGAATAATTTATAGATAGTTCAAAATAAACTATTGTTATCAAATAACATGCATATATCTACTTGTTGGATAAAAACATGAAACTTAACAAATACACCTTAAAAAATTGAATCTCTTTAAAGACTTGGTAAATAGAGGTTTAAGATAGATCTATACTAATTAATTACAACAATTACAATAATCACAAATAATATATTTATAACAGTTTTAAAATACAAAATACTTAAAACATTAATGAACATTAACAATGACCATTAAAAATTATGTATTGATTAATTATACCAGCATAGATTCAGCTAAAAAGAAATCGGATCAAATCTCTAAAGAGACACAGACCTGTTAACAAGTCTTTCTTCTACTGGATTGTAGAATACTCCTCTTCCATCCCACCAAAGACAATAATCTATTTATAACCATCTTACAATTTTTAATTCCAATTCTAAATGCTTAAACATGAGCAATCAGCAATCAAAATTAAACTCCTAATATAGATTTCACATTTTATAAGACCAAAATTGTATATTGTGTACTGCGATTTTATACACCATTGCAACTTCTACCAATTTTGAACTTCCACATCCATATCAGTCTCAAATTAAACTCTTAATATTTTAAGATTTCACATTTTATAAGACCAAAATTGTATAGTGTCTGCGATATTATATACCATTGCAGCTTCTACCAATTTCGAACTTACAGATCCGTATCAGTCTCAACCTTTTGTCATAATTTTGAATTTGCAAATAAGCAACAAAACTCATAAATAAAATAATTAAATTATAGCTTTGTAGCGCTTCGGATCCCTGGATCCTGCAACAAATTGAAAAAATGTAACAATTATAAGAGTTTGTAAATTGGATTTTGAGCAGGTCTGTTGCCACACCCAAACTTCGGCAAATCTGCTGGTAAATCGCCTTCTCATGCAGATTAAGAAATCATTCTTGAAACGACAGACAGAATGGCCGTCGCAGTAAAACTAATACAAATCTGAAATGCAAAATTCGAGGGCCTCATACCACAAATCTATAAGCTCTCTCACAGAAACAGATTAACAGAAATCCCATCTAACCACGACGAAAGAAAATTTTCATTTTTCTACTCAGCTTAACATAAATCCATTGCCTATGCTAAACAAACATAAATTCATCACTGGTCCACAGAATTGGGGCCGTAGCAAGAAGACAAGACAGGGCTCCAGATCCACTGCACCATAAACTGTCTTCTCAGTCTATTCAAATTGTAACTGGCACCCGCTCGGTTCTGAAGAACTTGACCCGGGTACAATCCTCCGCCACCCGTCCCATATGTTCCCTCACACAGATCTGCGATCTCGTTCGGAGCCGAAGGATCACCGCCGGCATACCATGCATTAGAAAAAGGATCGGTCGACACCTCTGCAAGTTCATAGCTAATAACGCCGATCATCCCGTCGACAGCAATGTTGTCATTGGGCGATTTCAAAGGCTTCGTTCCCGGCATGAACGAGGGGACTGCAAATGGGTATGCGCAGACACCAGGACACTGCGTTACAGAGTTCCCTACAAAGGCATATGGAAGGGCAGCCCCTGCGATTGAAGGGTAGGTATAAGAGTGAAACCCACAGACCGACATACAGAAGTCGAATGACAGCACCTTTCTTGTGCACCCTTGTCTGATGGCCCCAGGTCTGAAAAAAACCAGAACAGCTGACTCGGATGGTACCACTTGCTATAACAGAATTTTTTTAATTTTATTATTATGATGTCATTGTTGCAACATGTCAACTCAAATCCAGATACCAAATTCCAAAATTTACATCATCTTCTATTCACCAATAAGTTGTTTACAAAATAGTTTTTTAACAAAATTAAAAAAAATATTTTACAAATCCCTAAGTTATACTTTACAAAACAGATTTTAATTTTTTTAATAGAGAGCAACTAATACAAAGTCAAAAGAGTTTGACTTGCAGCGGATTACAATATAACCTGCCTGCTACAGGTATAAAAATTGTAATGAAAATATTAGATTGGTTGGTTAAATATATATTTGTTTTTTATTATTATATTTGTTTTTTACATTGTTTTTTTTTTTAATTTTAGGGAAAAAAAATGTAATTTTATATTATCATTTGAAAATATTTTTTTATAAATGTTATATAAATGGTCATGGGTTTTAAACTTAGGTGAAGATAGTGATAGCTTACTACCACAATCACCTATACATTTGTTTATTTTCAAAATAAAGACTAAAACTTTATTTATGCTAAATTCCATGTTAGAGATGTTCATTATAATTTTGAAAGTTGAGTTTATATATGGTTTATTTCATTATGTCTTTTAAGAAAAGATTTGATATCCATTGGAATATATTTAAACTTTAGTTTTTTATTAATCAAATTTACTATAAAAAGATTATGTTTCTAAAAAAATTGTTTAATATATTGTGATTATGAGTATAGTATTAAAATGTGGTGGATTAATTTAAATAAATATTTTTTTTTAAACATGGGTAACACATGTTTATAATCATTTTGAGCATATTCATAATTAATGTATGAATGAATTCAACATCATAACATAAACAAACAGATTTAATCGAAGAAATGTGAAACATGAAATAAATACTTATTTTTCAATTAAATTGGCCTAAGTTGCTAGTTGTGTAAAGACAATTCACCAACCAACCAACAACATCTAGTGGAAATCCACAGCCAAGCTAGGTCATGAGGCCACCAAGATAAAGAAATGAACTATGGGCTAGTAGCACACTCAACCCAAACCCATTGTTCTCATAACTCAAAAAATAGATTCCCTACAAAACACTTCAAGAACCTTATCCAAGCATCGATCATCCATGAAACTTTTCTCTCACTTCTCTATTAAACACAACTTGGACCTTCCCCTTCCCCAAAATAAAGTCCTTACGAAATCACTAACAACTTTGGATTTGATGGAAATAGTAAGAGTCTAATTGATGATTGTCCTTTGGGAAAACATAGTGGAGGAATGTTTTAGCTCCAAAGAAGTCAACAAACAACAATATCATATGGGTAATGGTTCCTAAATTTTTCCTAGCCTCCACACTCACCTATCACCACAAATTTTCTTCCAAGATCTACAAATTCACTCCTTATGGAACTAGATCAAGGAATTTTTAGTTTCGAATTCAAGTATGGAAAACACCATATAATGATGTATCTTGAAAATAGGGCGAATGACAATCATGATGTGAATGATAAACTCCCTTGAAGAAACGTGAGGACTTCATATTCCCACAATTATAACACTTTGCCCTCTCTTTTTTTCGATGGAGAAATCTCGAGAAACCCTTAGAGTACTTTCCTATGTTTCATGGATGGTAAACAGGGTAAATTGCCAGCCCTAATTATGGATCTTAAGTTTGAGGGGATCAAGAAAGTTGAAACCATGGCCTTCCTTGCCGTGGAAGAAGAGATCTCATGTATGGCTCAATCCCAATTAAGCTAACCCTTGGGGCTACTTTCTCTTTACAAGGTATCCTTACCATACTTCTTATTCTTATTCATGTGAGTTGACTATCCTTCACCCACCACTTCATGAATGCGTTGACTTTCCTTCAGCCACCACTTCATGCATTCATGATTTGAATTTATCAGTCAAATCTTATGGTGAGCTTCATTAAAGACAAATAATGGAAAAAGATGAAATTCTTGAAATGTTATTTGACAATATAGACTTTATTTTCCATGTGTCCCCTTCCATCTTCCACTCTCATGGACTCATAGTCCCCTTATCCTCCAACGAAACATCTTAAACCATTATATATTTTATTCTAACATTGTCCTTTTACATAACATATAGTGTATCATGATAACTATACCACATAGTCCATATAAATATAGTTACAACATCTATATGCCAAATCATTTTATTTTTTTTAAATTTTCAGTGAAGAAAAACACAACCCTTTTTATTAAGAGTTGTTTATGAAGGGAATAATACCTTCCTTACATTCAAACAGCAGCACGAGAGCTGAAAAATGATCAAAGGACTTGAAGTGATATCGCTTAGTCCATCAACTAATTGCCAGCATGAAAATTCGGCACAACCAGTAGAGATCCAGGTCATTTGGACCAAAGATTGACCATCCGTCCATGCTAAAGCCAAAGGAATAATTCCTTCAGGAATCTGGAAAGAAAATCCTTCAATGTAATCAACCAGACAATCCAGAAGCTGGTTAACTTCATCTGGAGAAGCAAACCGTTTCCCCGTGATGACAAGAGTCATTCAGAAAATAAGATAAATGTATTTTTCCATCCAGCTCTCCCAAAGAAGTTTTTGAAAGAGAATCGGCATCTACATTTAGCTCACGATAGATGTGGAAGCACGAACAACAGTTGAACTTCACACAAGGAATCCATACAAACTGTATCTTCAATTATTATTTTTTCCATGGAAAAAAATCGCAAATTTCATTTACATTCATCAGATGGATCTTAATAATCCATTCTCAACAAAGTACAAAGAGATTCTCTGAACCAAAACTATACAATGGATCATAAAAGATCACGCATCAAATCACCCCAACAATGATTTGCTAAAGCAAAAACAAAAATAAATAATACACAGATAATATCAAAATAATTGATGATATATCATGATCATCCTCATATAAGTTCATATAATAGAAGTATCTTGAAAAAACATAATAGACTGATATAATTCAGATCCATTCAACAAAACATCTGTTCATCATCACCATCCAAAAATCATATGATCAAAAAAAGTTGCAGCTAACAGCTACAATCTGTTCACCATCACCAGCCCTATATAGTCCAAAACAAACTTTCAAACGATCATCAATAAAAACAACTAAAGAGATAGTCATTTTAAATACTATTCAGAAAATCTGATATGTTTCATAGAATGTATCCTCTCAGAATTCTTTAATGTGCCAGAAACCCTCCGGGACCCTCGCTCCAGCCTTTGCTAATGAATCAGCTAAACTGTTCCTTTCATGATAAATATGCTGAAACTGCACCAACTCAAAACTGTCAGAAAGTCTGCGAACTTCCTGAAGAATTAAGGATAATTCTAAGTTATGCATTCTGAATTTACCATTGGCCCAGTTTATGACTAATTGAGAATCACCATATATCTGAATTTTTGCATAATCCTTCATCCTGGCCAGAGTAAGTAGAAGCTTTAAAGCACAGAGTTCAGCAGTGTTGTTAGTACCAGCCCCTAATCCAGCTTTAAAGGAAAAAGAAAGATTATCAGATATGTAAAGTATACCTCCAGCTCCACATGAAGTTGACGCCTCTGCTGCTGAACCATCAAAATAACTCCATGGATAAGTTTTGTTAATTGTTTCTGCAAAAACAGGTCTGATTTTCATAACAGAATCATCTTGTGGAAAAGATCTCAACATACCCAGATTGAAAGAGCAAACCTGAGATGGCATCAAGGATTGATCTTCAAAACAGCTTTGACTGCAAGCCTTCCATAAAAACCACAAAACAATAATAGGTACAGACCTAATATACTTAACTTCCATGTTAAGACACCAATTCTTCATGCAAGCTGTCACAGATTCCCCATACCAAAGATTCATGAAATTTAACTTATCTTCAATATCTAACTAAACACTCTTAGTGAAAGGGCAATCCACACCAAGATGGAAATTAGATTCGGCATCCAATTTACACAGATAGCACCTACCAGGTCCTTCAATACCTCTTCTAACCAGGACATCCCAAGTGAGTGCCTTATCAGAAAAAAGAAACCAACAAAAAAAATTTGATTTCAAGGGACACTTAAGTTTCCATAAAACTTTCCACCACCAAGAGTATTCTAATCATTCATGTCCTGCCACAAATGCAAATAACCTTCTTTTGGAGAATATTTACCATTTTTGGACAAATTCCATACTAGTATATCAACATTGTTAGTTAGTCTTACATGACTAGCTTTAAGAATGGCTAGAAAACCATTCCAACATAAAACATCTTAGATATCAGATAATCCAAGATTGTTTGTGGATAACCACCCTTGTTCCCTCAAATGAATCATTCCAGGGCCTCCAATGTCTTTAAGAAAGAAAATACCAGCAAAATGTAATTTATCAATCAGTAAAGTTGGTAAATGATGTCTCCATTTGCATCCTACCCATGTATCAATACCAATACGCAGATCAGCACCATTACCAACCTTCCATACAAGATTATTGCCAATAATATCAAAAGCCCATAAAACAGCTTTCCAACATATAGATATATTCTTTTTCTTCTTGTCAGATACTCTGATCCAGTCCAAAATAGACATTGGATGAATATATTTCTGAACTGCAATCTGAACCCAAAGTCCCAAACCTGTAATCATGATTCCAAACACTCTTGCCTGCAAGAGCTTTTGCAAAAACAACAAGGATTTTCAACCCCCATCCACCCAAAAATTTAGGGCAAGCCAAAGTTTTCCAAGAAGTCCAAGGTAGGCCAGCAGAATCCTTATGTCCAGACCACAAGAATTTAAAACATAACTTCCTAATCTTCTCAATGATGCCCACAGGGATCCAGAAATGCATCCAATAAATCGGGATGGCTTCAAGAACAGCTTTGACCAAAGTGAGCTTACCTCCCTTGGTTAACCATCGAAAGCTCCAGTTCATAATCCTTTTTTCCATTTTTGCAATAAGCCAGTCCCAATCCTTCAAAACGTATCTGCAAGGTTTAAGATAGAAACCAAGATACTTCATGCCATTCTCAATAGTTAACACAGAAAATGAAAAAATATTCTGTAATGTAATGATCTCATACTCATCCAAACCATAGTAATATAATGCAATTTTTTTTTCATTTATCTGCATACCAGAAGCCTTATAGTAAACCAATAAGATCTCATACAATGAAGATAAATATTGTTCAGATCCATCAATAACCATGATAATGTCATCCACAAAAAGTACATGAGTTAAGGAAATATCATTTCCAAAAGAAATACCACGATAAACCCCATCATCTTTGGCACAATAGAGAGCCCTACTCAATCCTTCAGCAATGATCAGAAAAAGTAAAGGGGCCAATGGACATCCCTGTCTTAGCCCCCTTCCAGCTTTGAAAAAAGATGAATCTGCACCATTAATAAGAACAACAAAAGAGACTGATGATAAACTGCTCATAACCCAAGTGATAAATAACCCAGAAAAGCCCATTTTGGACAAAAGGACCCTCAGATAAGTCCATCTGACTCGATCATAGGCTTTAGACAAGTCTATTTTTAGAACCACAGACTTTAAATGTTTACAATGAATGGTATGTAAACCTTCCT
Source organism: Pseudotsuga menziesii (assembly GCA_001517045.1). Taxonomy (NCBI): domain Eukaryota; kingdom Viridiplantae; phylum Streptophyta; class Pinopsida; order Pinales; family Pinaceae; genus Pseudotsuga; species Pseudotsuga menziesii. Next base: position 449,139 of record LPNX010081783.1, on the reverse strand, counting down.
GAATGACCCCCACCGCATCATGAATTTGTCTTCCAGGTAAAAAACCAAACCGTTCACCAGATATATAACGACCCAACACATTTCTAATGCGAGTAGAAATGATCTTACCAATAATGTTGTAGCAATAGTTACACAAAGATATTGGACTTAAGTCCTTAAAGCATGTAGGATGATCAGTCTTAGGAATCAGAACAATAAATGTAGAATTAAAAATAGTAGGGATTTTACCATTTTTCCATGAATCTTCAATAACTCGTAATAAATCCATACCCAAGACATCAAAAAGAGCCCTATAGACCTCGACTGGTAAGCCATCCGGTCCTGGACTCTTATCATTCTTACTCAGAGTAAGAATAGACTGGATTTCCTGTAATGTAACCAGTTTCATAAGATCTTCATTCTCTTCCTCAGTTATGGATGTGGGAAAGTACCCATCACTCATAACAACTTCGGGTAGATGGAGATTACTCTCCTCCTGAAATAATGACTCAAAATGTTTGACACCAGCCTCTGCTATAGCCTCAGATCCTTCAACCATGTTACCATCACCATCAGCTATCTTCCAAATTGAATTAATAAATTTCATGTTATTGGCATACTTGTGGAAAAAAGGGGTATTGTCATCCCCACACAAAAGCCACAAAGCTCTACTTTTCATTCTAGCCTCCTGTTCATGTTCTAATAAGATTTTCCTCTTACGGGATTCCAAATCAACTAAAGAAGACTTATCCTCCTCGGATGCAAACCCAAAACCCATCTTATGAAGAAATTTGGCCATTAAAGTTTCAATGTCCACTAAGTCCTTATTCTCTTGTAATTTCTTCGCAACCGACCAGGAGATTGAAACATCTTTAATTTTCTTAAGGTTTAAGGCAAAGTGCACTGTAGGAGATAACTCAAGGTTATCAGAAAATCCAATCCAAGTAGATTTTAAAAGGGAAACACAGTCTTCATCCTCCAACCAAGAAGCATTAAATTTAAAAGGACTGCGGGGTCCAGAATCCTTATTCAAGACTTGCATAAACACAGGATTATGGTCTGAATCCCCATTGCATCCAATCCATTGTCTAAAGTGAAAATCACAGTCCAAAAAATCAGAAGAAAGTAGAAACCTATCTAATCTCTTACAAATATTATCACGCCCAACTCTCCGATTATTCCAAGTAGGAAGTAAGATAGTTGGGGCAATATCCACAAGACCAGCAGCCTCCATCTGCCTAATGAAGAAATCACATAAATTATCAACTCTAGCCTTATCACCCCAGATCTCATATAAACCAACAGAATAATTCAAATCTCCACCAAGGATCAATTTAGAGCTGATCAGACCCTCCACTTTAAACAAATTATACCAGAAAATTTCTCTATCCACATAAGGTCCATACAAATTAAGACAAACAATCATCATTTTAAGCTCAACAGAATGCAACGAAGCGCACAGACTAGAGCCAACCACCCAAGCATTAATCAACTGAAATTGACGAATCCGCCAACCTAGAAGTAACCCCCCAGATTTGCCTTTAGCATCCACAGATAAAAACTTCCATCCATGATTCATGGATTCCATCTCACACACCAACAACTCACCTCCACACATAGTTTCTTGTAGGAATAAAACATCTATAAAATGTTCATCAATCATCCTACAGACTGCTAGTTTTTTGGGCAAACTAGCCAATCCTCTATAATTAAGGGCCATAGCAATAATAAGTATTCACCCAAAGGGGAATGCATAGCTCTAAGTGCCCCAGAAACAACCTTGTCATCTGAAATCAAACCCATATGAACACCACCAGGGTCTATACAAGGAATATATATCCCTTTAAGACCTCCACCTTTATCACGTAAAAGCGGTTTAACCTTAGCACAAGACTGTAGAAAATATCCATCAAATGATTTATTACATTTGACAGGGGAAACAAACCCTAATTTCCCCACAGGACAATTAATCCTTCTTGAACATCCCGAACCCTCATCCCTTGAAATCATAAAATTCTCAAGTAGTAAATTAGGGTTATCAGTGACTGTAAAACGTAGAGGTTTCAGCGAGTCCAAAATTGGTGTTTGCTTATCAACCCCAGAAACATAATCACTACCCACCAATCCCTCCACCAAAACCTCATCATAGACAGAAATACCTTTTTCCCCAAATAAAACCTCAGTGCTCTTAACATGCCAGGAGGATTTAGTCTTAGGAACAGATGCAGATTTAAAATATTTACTAAAAGGTAAAGTACATTCAGGGATCAAATGGCCATAAGCATGGCATCTGTTACAGTGAAATGGAATGCGCAAGTAATCTAATGGCTAATAAAACTCAAAACCCCCCTTCTTAATCAAAATATCCGATGCTAAAGCATTTTTTAGGTCAAGTAAAACCAGAACTTCACCCAAACAACATACACCCGAATCAAGAAATGATAGGTCTGCCTCCAAAAAAGTTCCTAACGTATTCCCAATCAATTTAAAGAAATCGACAGACCAGAATTCAAAAGGCAAGTTTAGAAGCTTAACCCAAATAGGTAATAAATCATACATTTCAACTCTCGGGTCAAATAAAGGCGACCATCTTTTCAACAACAGACCAGCATTTTGCCATCTCCAAACACTAGCAAGAATTGTTGCCGCATCAACTTCGGTATGGAATTTGAAAGCAATCCATCGGTGGGGAAGAATGAAAACTTTTGGACACAGACTGATACGGTCATTCCAAGAAACAGCTGCCCAATTCTGACCTGGCGGAGGTTGGGGGTGACACGTCTCTATTCACTTTATTGACCTGCAAGCATGTCGCTCCATGCTATCAAACACTTGGCTCACACGTCGCCTAAAGAATCCGGTGCAGTTAAGGCGCCTCGAGGGAAATTACCGGGGATTGATGACCCTGTTTTGCCTTTGTGTGTTGATGCACTATCACCCGGGGAGGATGATGGGGTGCTCTGTGCTGCGGATGAGAGTATGGATTATGCTTCCTTGCAACCTGATTTATCATTTCCAATTAGTGATGGGTTTAATGCTGATAAGGGATTTGAGCATTGTGTTTCATCTGGTGATGATTTTTTGAAGAACGAGCTTGGTAGGGGTTCACCGTTTGAGGATTTAACGATACCTGTTGAGGATCTTTCTTTTAAAGGTGAACAGGTTAAAACTGATCTGTGGATATAGGACTTCTCTTTTGGCCAGCACTTGGTTAAGGATAGTGTTATTCCGGTGGTAGATAAACACCTAAAGAGGCCAAGACATATTATCAAGAAAGTTGGTAAACCTGTGATGATGGTTGTCGGTGAGGACGTTTGTTTGAACGACATTGTTTTGACAAACGCCACGACTCTGGTGGGAAGATTCAGTGGTCGAAAATTCAATTCTCAAGGTGTCAAGAATTGGGCAGCTGTTTCTTGGAATGACCGTATTAGTCTGTGTCCAAAAGTTTTCATTCTTCCCCACCGATGGATTGCTTTCAAATTCCATACCAAATCAAAAGACCTGGAGGTAGGATGATCAGAAAATCAGATAAAGAGATATCGTATAAAGGCTAAACCTACCCTTCTGCGAGATTCATCAATGCGAAGGATTACGTTCTTTGACGAGGTTCGGTGACGTAGTAGGGTAAAGGTAAACCCTAGAAATAATCGAACCAAGAACCATAATCTTACTCCCACCAAAAGACTAGCTACGATCCATAGAATGTTGTGTCAAGGAGGAAGGAAGACATATCCATATCTTCAATAATTACATTACAAAGCCATTTGTTAAGCTCGCATGATTTAAATCTCATCATAATAACCAAACATTTACATTTCATTTACATTTAAAAGTAAGTTAAAAAGTAGACAAACCCAATCCTTTTCTTGTAAAAATTATTTCCAAAATCTCTTAAAAATTTTGATAAAAGTTTTAGTTCCACCTTATCACTGGAAAGTTTGCGCATAAAAGTTTGATCATAAAAATTTTAACCATATTTAAAACACTTCAAACCCTCAAAATTTCAATTTCTTTTTATTACATTACATGTTTACATTAATTAACCTCACAATACATATTTTTTTACATTAATTAACTTCGAAATCCTTCCTCTTAATTTCGATGACAAGGATCCAATAAAATAAGTCAATACTTTACATAATACATAAACATTGGTAAATGAATATTTTACATAAAGCATAAACTATGTTTAGAGATTTGTTGTATCACGTGAGATTTAGATCTCCATCAATAACAATAACAAGATGGGAAGAGCCTCCTAACATACTTCCACATTGAAAAGACATGAGAAATATGATAACATGAGATAAAGTTATTAAATATTATAATTTGATAGGTAAAATAGTTTTATAATTTAATTCATAATTAAAAATTATATATATTTTTATAATATATCACATATATTTCATGATAAAGTTAAATGACTTCACTCAGGTTGGCTTAAGTTAAATGACTTGATTCATGATGTTGGGATTACGTATATATTTTTATAATTTTGTTTACCGAAAGGGAGTACTTGACAAATCAATTTGTCTAAAAACAATGCATATCTAAATATGTAAAGAAAATGATTTGATATTCAATCTTGTCCACTTGGATAGTGTGGCTGGCCAAAGAAAGTAAACTTATAAAGGTTGACAAATCATCCCTACGGCCGGCAGAGAGAGAAGACGTGGGTCCCACTTCTCATCCATTGTGCGAAAATTCATGCTCTGGACCCCTTTTCTTCCGTGCATGACTCATTGCCATTTGCCACCATGTTCACCCTGTCCACTTTGCACGTCTCTCTTGCGACTATTTCCAACTGTATAATTAGAAGTCTCATACAATAATGCTTATTCTAAAAAGGCGATATATCTCAACGAAACTACGTGTTATTATTATTAATGATGGTGGTTGGGTTTTATTTTCGCTTTGATTGGTGATATATTAATAAATAATAATAATAATATATAAATAAATTTGAATTATCTTAATATTGTAAAATAAAAATGTTGATTAGATGAGGTTAAAAAGTTAAGTAATGCATTAAGATTTTATTTTCTTCTTATTTTACAAATTATTTTAGTAATGCATTAAGATTTTATGTTGATTAGATGATTAAGATTGTAAATTGTTTAGTCTTCTTATTTTACAAATTATTTTCATACCAAAATGTTTTAATCCTTATTTACTATTTCTTGTTTTCTAAAAACGTAAAGTGTCAACTCAAAACAGGTAGATAATGTTTAAACTTTAACACTTTTATATCCTCAGAAAATAAAAAAATCAAACACAATACTTTTTACACTATTATTAATAATAAAAAAAAAATTTAATTTATTTTTTTAATAAAAAATTACCATTAAAAAAAATATACATAAATCCCTTAAAACACTTTTTCTTTTTTTCTAAAATAATATCGGAAGTAAAGTACGACAACCTAACTCAACAAATATTTTAATTTTTAATAATATAAGAACATTTCTTTCATGTCAATTATAACTTTATTTATTTATTTTTTATAAATTATAAAACTCGTTTTATTTATTTTTAACAGCAAATATTCGATGTATAACAGACATTAATTTGTAAAAGCATCTGACTTCTCTGTTCCCTCCAATTACAAGTTTGGTAGGACTTAACTGCCTGCCCAAGCTAACTAATTCTAATTCTAATAAAATACCATCATCGCTCTTAAGCAGGACAGACTAACTCTGGTCAGTTCAGAGGTCGCATTAATCACGAGAGACTAACTCTAATTAGATGACCTGTAATCTTTGTGCCTAAGAAATCCTTCCCTTCCCAGGTCACGTATAAGATACGCAATAACCCCAAAGAGGAGTTTCGAGGTCCTGCGTTCGAATCTGCCGGGCCTTACTGAGTCAAAATTGAATAGCTGAGAAACATCTGGCTACAGCCGCCGGTCAGATGTTTCCAGCGATGGAAGCTGGGCTGGCCGATTTAACCTCCGCCAACAACGGTGGGGGCATACATGAGTTCCTTCGCTAATTTAGGACTTCGCTAATTGAGGAAGGACTCTAACTTCACTTGAACGCTGACGGGATTGCGAAATTTGGCAACAGCAGCTGTGAGGGTCAAAGCAGTACATACTGAAGATTCCACGCCAACTACAGTTCCTTCCGTCCAAAGCATGCGACTGTCAAATTCAATGCTCTTGTTATTCTTCTTGGAGTTCTCGCCGTTGTAGAGGAGCACGGCGTTTAAGGCACTGGCGTTGTAGGGTTGGTTTTGTAGTTCGTGACGGGTCGTAAGTGTTAGCCATGGGTTCTGGTAGAGGGAAAATGGAGAGGCTGAACAGGGCTACGCGGACTGTGTTTTTCATGCTGATCATGATTGGATCTCTGGTAGCATCTTCCGCAGTGTTGATTGTGGCCTTAGCAGATATAATTATTCCCTGCGCGCTTCTTTCCATGTTCACGTGCTGTAATTCATGTTACACTTTAAAGTTCGATTGGAATACGTACTCGTTCCGATCGTCCTTGGTCGATATACCTCTGCTCTCTCTGGTTCGATCGATAATAATTTTATGTAGGTATTGATTTCCTGTTTTTTTTGTCTTTATTTCTGTTTAGTTCGAATTGCTATATTTAAAAGTAATTATTGCAACTCCCTCTTAGCACAGGATATCCCTGTCTTTACAACAGGCACTGTAAAAAATGAGGCAAAATTCAGTGATATGCTTGGAGTTTAAATCATCGTAACCGGGATTTGAACTTTTTAGCTAGAACTTAGTGACATTCTTGGATTTAAATCATCGTGACTGGAATTTGAACTTATCAGGTAAAGTTTAGTAATATTCTTGGAATTCAAATTATCCGGATCGGACTTTTAACTTTTTAGGTAAAATTTTGGGTAATTTTTCGAATTTAAAGCATTGCGCCTGGAATCCAAACTTTTTAGATAAATCAAATATTATTGTTGGACATAAGACTCCAAAGGTTTGAAGAAAACATTAGTTTCTAACATTTGCCATGGCAATTTTTTTTTAAATAGATTCATTCATTAAAGCCGAGTATATTTGCAGAGATTAAAATTTGTTTGTACCAGAAAATGACCTAAATCTTTTGATAAAGAATAGAGATTCTTTTTACAAGGTTCAGGGATTGTTGATAACAATAGTTTGATAGCTTTTATTGAAACTCTGGGAATATAATTCCATGGAACAAATAAGTACATCGTAGATCGGAAAGTTACATCACAAGCACAGCAGGGGTTCCTGGAAAATTCTGTCTTAAAAAGTACAAAAAGGGACTCAACATCACGATGAAGGACACCAAGCTTGATTTTCAGAAGCACAGCCAACTCTTGCATAAAACTCTTAAAATCCCCTAAGATATAAGGAAAAGGATCCATCTGAAAAGTAACTTTGCAGAGATGTTTCCAGATAAAGCCAATACCAAGCAACTGTACGGAGTGCCACAAGGATTTGCGGCTTCTAATCATCCAGGTGTCTCCTAGAAAGGGACATTTCCACAGAAGAGGGGCATTGAAGAAGAGGTGATATTCAGCCTGAAACCATGACTAAAAACACCTTGGCAGCACTACATTTCAAAAAAACATGTTTTACTGTTTCATCCTTGCCACACACAGTACAGACGCAACATCTGATGCACAGTTTTTTGAAGCCTATGCTTGACAGCCAACCCTTATTGGAGCAGAAGCCACCCCTAAACCTTGTGTTTAAAAGAGGAGTTCGATTTCCAATATTCAGACGTGCTGGTACCTTCACAACCAACGCAGCAATGGTCCTTTACCCCCTACCTTTTGTTGAAAGTTCAAACTATTGATAGTGTCAGACAGTCAGAGGTGTGACTTACCATATCATAGAGATCCTTGGTCACATAAACGTAGAAGGGCTTCCCATTCCTCCTTCTCCAATCCCTCCAAAACGGTCCCAACTCCATGCAACTGCATTTTAAAATGACAATCAGCAAAGGGTCAATATTTTGATAATTACAAAAATTGAGCAATTTTTAATTTGCAATCAGAATTTTGAGTTGGTTTTTTAAAATTAACCACTAGTAATATAGTAATATTGTTAGATAAAAGACTGCATTGGAAATTCCCTTAATATTACCGTCCGTGCCTTTGTGTGGTCTTGAAATGATATGAACTGGATCGTAAATGGTAGTGTTTTGCAGTCCACGCCCTTGTGTGGTCTTGAAATAATATAAACTGGATTGTAAATGGCAGTTTATTGCCTTTCTTGAGGAAAGAACTAATGAAGGCTGTGTGAAATGGTCCTTAACTATGGCTTGTTATGGAGAATGTATTCTGATTTGATTTCACCTTTTCTGGCAGGTGCCTATTATGTCTGTGATGTATATTACCTCTCCTATGGTCCTTATCTTGCAACAAATGCAATCTGCGCTCTGGCATCAGTTGTGATTCTGTTGGTTAAGGTTTGCTTGTTTGGTATTTCGGATGCTTTGTGGAGCTTGCCACCTGCAGCCAGAAGCCCTCGATTCAAGCAGTCCTGGGGTATGCCTGCTATGTTCTTATCTTCCATGGTGTTGGCTCTTGGTCACATTGTTGTGGCATATAGGACACGATGTCAAGCCCGGCGGAGATTGCATTTTCAACGGATTGATCCAGAAGCAGTAAGATATACATCCCTGTTAGTGATAAAGAATTAGTTATCCATTTAATAAATGAATGGATTTGGCCATTTGAGGAACAATTTCAGTGGCTAGTGTTTACCTTTTTGCTTTTTATATAGATTGTGACACAAGAATTTGCCGTTCAATTGGGTAGATTTTTGTTAATTTTTTTTTTCTATCCAGATATTTCGTGGCGTTCTTTCTGTTTTGATCCTGATTATTCTTGAAACTACTGAAATCATATTGAAAAAGCACCAAGAAATAGGCATGCATGCTCATCACATATAAAGATTCTCTCTCTGTTACAGCTTATTATCCTTCATCATGTCATAATAATTATTGGGTTACCCCTTTGACACTCGATGCTTACTCCAAATGGCAACAAAGCTTTCATCTCCATAAGCTTCAGCATTCTATCCGACCAATTCTGCATTCTTTCACCATTGTCCATTTGTATCAAGATAAAAAGACCCAACAAAGAAATTGCCCACATGGATACCTTGACCTTGCTTTTTTGCTTGTAGTTGGCCACCACGTCTACCCACAATCTATTGAGACCATAGGATAGTGTAAATAATTCTTGTTCACTTCCTGTCTTACTGCCCTGCAGTTCATCTCACAAGCATATTAGATAGTATTCCTACGAAACGCTGGCTCTATGGACCTCTATTGAGATCCTAAAGTTGGACCAAATTTTTTCATTGGAATTTAGATCCCCAGCCTGCCTCGTTTGAGGCATCCCTTTCTGATGCATTTCCCCTCTTTTGTTATCTATTTTTCTTCAATTTCTAACTTCTCCACCAACTCTCAATTTCTGTTTGCATTGCAAAGGCCTTGCCTTTATTTGCTTGCATTAGCCTCTATATGTCCATCCAGTATTTGGTGTTGAAGAATAATTGTCACCCATCTCAGAAAACATGTATCCCAAGGTTGCTGAACTACCATATTTGCTAACTTATTTGCAGGCTTGTTGCTTTTCCGCTTTATATTGACTAATTTTATTTCCTTAAACATCACTCCATTACAACTATAGATATTTAAAATCTTCACTCCTGTAATAAGGACCTATGGCCTCTACTAGATTGTTGGAGTATTCTCCAAGGTTGGCGAAAAAGAAGTTTACTTATTCACTTTAATTTCCATATATATCTGTGTGGCTGTCCATCCCTTAGGTTATTCTTTGATGCCCCATCAAGGTTTACCTTTAAGATGCCTTCATATGGCAGGGATTAGCAATAATCGTACTTCTGATTGGTCTCTTTGGTCAGGCTCTCGGCTGGATGGATATTTTTTGCACAATCTGCCAGAACTTAACTAAGATTTTCCCCTTTCCTGCAGTTTCTGGATATCCTCATTTAATTTAAATTTCAATAGATGTCATTGTTTACTTCATCACAGCTCCACTTTCCAACCAAATCCACTTTTTCATCTTTGTTACGTTCCTCTTTCCAACCAAATCCACTTTCTCATCTTTGTTATGTTTCTAAAAAATACTTGTTCCTCTTTACTAGGAATTCCAACATACAAATGTTGAACTGATCTCCCATAAGATGTTGATGATTCTTGAATTGAAGGATGATCTAGTCTAATCACTTACCATATGATTAACTTATCCCATTATCTCCTCTCTTTATTTTATTTTTTTGGAGAAGTTATTCCAGATTTGCTGGGCATAGACACATGCCATGAATAGATGGTGGCAATTATTTCTAGTGCTACCAATTTATGCATTTGCCATCTATTTACCCTTTTTTGGTAACTTTGGTACTATTTTCACCATTAAAATACAAAAAAGAGGTTACATCATAGCAGACAATCTGCCAATCCTTGAGAGAGTGATTTTTTCAAAAAATACATATCAAGGACTGATCTGTCATACCTAAAATAACTGGACAGCTATATCTACTAGTTCCTTAAGTACTTAACAGTCTGAAAATATCTTTGTACCAAAATCTTGGGATTGTCTTGTAAACCATGACCTTCTTAATTCCTACCAGTATTAAAAAATAGGGTAGATAGAAAGCCCTTTGACGAAGGAACTGAAAACCTAGACTTAAAAAGAAGTAAACTTACATTAAGCAAATCTAATGCTCCTCAAAATCAGAATCTACTTGGATGTAGGCAAACTGGGCATTGGGCTGAGTGTCTTCAGCTTGCTCGTCCTCTGATGCTTTTGCCGCTACCACTGCCACCAGTCCCAGGTGAGCTTTGATCAAAGATTCATACTTTTTTTCCCAAAAATTCCAATTTGTTCAGAACTTCTCTCTTCTGGTTCCCCTTCCCTTCAATTATTTATGCAATGAGACTTTTGTTGAGCCAGCATATTTCCACCATCCTAAAAAAAAATGTCTCTACTTCTCAAGAAGCCTGTGTCTGGCATCCACTAAAGCAGCTTTGTGTGCAGTTCCTCTGTTGAAGTCCTGCCCCTCTTGTCTCTATTTTTCTACTCTAATTCCTCAAGTTCTGCCTTGAATCCATCAGAAAACTTGTTATGGTACCTGTGAACAGCTTCCATAGCTTCTTTCTTGGCCCTGGTCATTTCTACTTCTCCTGGTATCCTTACTCCCCTCTGTGACCTCTTCCTTCACTGGTTGCTTGCCATTCCTATCCATGATTAAAGTTCCTTTCATGGATCCTGTCCTCTCCTGAGGTGCCAGCTGAGTCTGAGGCAGGAAGAATTGAAAGAACAGAGAGTTGAAATGAAAGTCATGGGGCCCCTCACCTAAACTCTACTGCACTTTCCAGAGCCTGACTGCTGCTGACCCTAGAATCATCACACCAGATAAGACAGCACTCCCTTTGCTAATAGACTTGCTGTAACTCCAGTGCATGCCTAGAAGACCCTTAGAGTTTCCACCGCTTCTCCAAAGGATGGTTTTACATACAGCCCATTCTCCAATAATGCAGGTGAACAGAGAGTGCAGAGACAGAGGTTAAGGACCACCTTAATTCACGTTGATGGCAATTCAAGGCCACCACCATGCACCTTCATTATTGCTTTTAGAGCTCTGGACTGGCTCAAGTGAATACTCACTTCGGGTGATCAACAAACCTCTGGACAGGCAGAGCAAAACACCATTAACCCCACACCTTCCATAGTACCGGCCTTCAATTCGTGATCATGAACTTGTAGTTGTACCTTCTCCTGTCCCCTTGTGTGACAGGCGTCATCTCTCAGCCCGCATGTAGACATCAATAGCTAGCCTCCCTATCAGCCCATCCTGGGCATGTACTTAGGCCTATTAGCCACATGAAAGTTTACTATTCCATACCTTAACAAGCTAAATATTGTCTCCTAATGGCATGTTATACTATATCCTAATTTTATATTTACCTGTTTTGGCTATCCCAGTCTGGGCTTTTACTTCTCCATGTTAAATGGAACTTTTATTCACTAACACTCTCCATAGAACATCCTTCCATTCATCCCTTGTATCTGTTTGCCACTTTTTTGAGCTTTTCCATTCATTGTCTTTAAATCTTTACAAGGAATTGCTGTCCTATGTTATTAGCCAGTAACCTTTACCTTTGAGGAGCCTGTTCTCAAGAACATTTTTTTTAACTGTTTCAAGGCCCCTCTTTCCCAGAGGGGAATAGTCATTCTATGAATCTTTCCAGAAATTGGCTTGCTCCCTGTTATACATTTCCCAAAACATTGACTCTGGATCAAGTCTTTTTCCATTAAACACGCCATTCCAAATGCTAGTTCCTTTCTGTAGTTGCTACACTCTGCATAGATCTTTTGGTTGGACCCTTGGAATATATTTGGCCTTATTCTTGCCCACAGTCGATTTCATGCTTGCAACTAGCAGAGAATCTTGGCTCCTAATCTTGTATAATAGGTCTAATTCTCGCAAACCTGCCCCAGCTATATCTCTTAGTCACACACTTTCATGATTCATCCATGCTATCAGGTGTAATTTCCTCTCCTCCCTTACATCTTGCAGTAAATGCTCTTTCTGTCTTTTCTTAGTCTTCCCAAGTCTTCCTTATGCACTGTCATCATAAAGCATAGGTAAATACTAAATAGGTACAATTTGTCTTTTAGTTTTAACTTTTAACCATCTATATGTCGATGATTCTAGTCTTAATGAATATTCTAAAAGATTTCTTTCCTAACTGCTGCTTTATTTTCTTAGTCCAGTATTGGAGCTCCTAATTATATTTTAGGAAACCTCATCCCAAGAACACAGTATATTACTATATTCTTACTCGTTTTCTAATATATAGTATTAAAGGACATCTTCAATTTTTTTTTTGAAATGTCGCAGCAAGGTCAAATCAGTACATCAGGAAACAGAAAGTTTACATCACACAAACAACATGGGGACAGGAAAATCCTACCTTATAAAATCCAAAAACGCAAGCATATGTGCATGCACCAAGAGAAGGAGATTCAACATTATGGCGACAGAGGCTAAAAGAAGAGGGGTCCTGAAATTGTAACTTTACGGTTTACACTGATACTTCCACATAAAGGCAATAGCAATCAGCTTTGCAGAATGCCACAATTATTTGCCGCTGTCCCACACCATCCAAGTATCACCCAGGAGAAGGCCTTTCCATGAAAATGGGGAAATAAAAAATAAGTGATATTCATGTTGAGACCATGTCCAAAACACCTACACAACTGGGCATCTCCAAAAATATGCGCTATTGTTTCACCCTTGCTAGCATCTCTGACATCTGCTCTATGAAGTCTATTCTTGACAACCAACCCTTGTTAGAGCAGAATCCACCCCCAAACTTTGTGCTTGAAAGAAGATTGTGATTTCTAGATGGACTGGCGTCTCCTCGACCAATGTACTGAGGGATCCTTCACACCCCACCTTTTGTTCAAGCAAGGGACAATGCCAGCAGTTTGTCTTACCACATCATAGAGATCCTTGGTCACTTTGATGTAGAAGGGATTTCCATTTCTTCATCTCCAATCTCTCCAGCGTGGACTAGACCCATGTAAATGCATTTTAAAAAGACACTCACTGAGAGCCATGCATCAGAGGTCTAACACAAATTTATTCAAATTAGTGAGCTTTTGGGCCCAATTAAGGGTTACCCATCATGTATGGCATTGATGTTGCTCATGGTTCCATAGATCCTTCCAGAAAAAAGACTTTTACTAGCCAATCGTTTTTTAGCAAACATAAGCAAGAGGCCAAGCTCTGATCACTAGAGGACATGAATGTCTAACTTTGCCGTGGTGGTAAATCCAAAGCATCCGGTGGAGTCTTGAACTGTCAAGCCAGAAACCTAGGCATTTACTGCCACATTGGAGGGGAATGAAAGCCAACTTTTCATTCATTCTGGCAGTTGTAGGAAAATGCTAAAGTTACGAGTGCTTTGTTGACATAGGATAAGATAAGATAATTTTATTAATGTCCAACAAATTACTAAAATAAAGGTCAATGGGACTAGAAGCAACGATGTGATACCAATTCGTATGTGTGCCCTAAGCTACCCCAAAAGCATAAAGACAAATATAACATGATCAAAGAAAACATGAACCAGATATTACATTCAAGAGGACGAAAGAGTAGAGAGTGCAAAAGTATATCTAGATTCTAAAAGTCTATAAGACATGAAGGAGAGGAAGAAAGGTGAGGAGGATGAGTGTCCACTACAAAGTCAAGTGTGGAAAAGGATCTATTGAACTTTCTGTTAAATAATTCTCAATTTACCTTTTAGTCATGTTTTGACACATATGGCTTCGTCAACATTCCCTTCTGCCCCATTGTGAGGTTGTGTATATGTAAAAATTTCACTTCTCAAATAGGCTACTAGTTAAACTAGATAACTGTTTAATACACTATCTCATTCAACATTCAGCTGCAAATGAAATTTAACTCATAAACATGTCTGAACTAGAAGCACATGATAATTTTATCAAAAAGAATGAGTGCAGAATTAAAACAACAGCCATACAGAGAAAATTTCAGACTCGGGATTTTAGCCAATTTGGCCCAGGCAAAACCTCAACTCAGGGAAAACCTGTGAGAGAGGATTTTTATTATTCTTCAATGAAATGTACAGAAGAATTGATGCACATTATACACCACTTATCTCAACCCACAGAGACCACTTTTCAGACTTGAAAACAGTTTCAAAACAGCCTCAATTTGTGTGCCACAGCTGCCTCGAAATGCATGCTGAAGGTACAGTACGGCCTGCCTGCTCCTGTACAGTTTCCTCCTCGAAACCTGTGCCCAGTATGGTCTGCTGTTCTTGATTTTCTAGCCACTGCACCAGCAATTAATACCCTCAAACATCGTGCCTTTCTTTGTCTTGAAATTCATGCCCAACAGCTACAGGACTATACTGTACAGTCTGTAATTAATGCTGTCCCATCTCTAAAAAATCGTGCCATCTGTATTGGAAAGCATGCTGCTGTTCTTCACCTCAATTTTTTGTGCTACTCTTTGCTGTAACTCGCCTTGGGAATCGTGCCTGCCTTCTTAGCTAGCTTCTCTCTCTCCACATTGACTTCACTTCTTATGAACTCGACGTCTCTAGCTCTTCTCAAGCAACTTGCCCATGCTCCAAATCTCTTGGTGGGGTGAGCGAAAATGAGGTATGAAGTGCCTTTTTATCATTTTCCCTTGTCTTTTCACTTACTCTTCATGGGGTAGCTGAAAGGACTCTAGATCAAGGGCCCACATTTAATCTAGTGTTTTCACATCAATGGATAAGAAAATTCACTTTTCTCTCCATTAAATATTCTCTCAACCTCAACTTAATTTATTAAAAAGTCATTTTATTCTCTAAAGTGAATTAATTACTCATCTCAAGTAATTAATACAAGGGTCGTGTCATTTGTCCCCTTTTAGTGACTTAGGCGCAATGTCACTAGGGGAACACTTCCCTAGGTACAAAAAATTCAACAGTATAGTTTCTTCAATAGTCATAATCCAATCAATTTGTCTTCCTTTCCCACGGCCTCCTTGTTCTGATGATATTATTTTGGGCAATGTCCTTGAGCCTTTATGGGATATTTTCATAGGTTATCTTTTACAAAGTGCTAGTTAAATCAACTTATACTAGGGTTCCATGGGGAGAGTGTGGGGAACATCGTTAGAGACATCTTGTCATCATTGCCATGCAAAGACAAGAATGCTATCAAAACCAGCAGATTTGATTGGGTCACACTCAAAGGACCCTGAAGCGACACATGGACCACATCAGCAAGATGGTTTGGGCTGGTTCCAACTTGAAGTGGGGAGAGTGTGGGGAGCATCATTAGAGACATCTTGTCATCAGTGCCATGCAAAGAGAAGAATGCTATCAAAACCAGCAGATTTGATTGGGTCACACTCAAAGGACCCTAAAGCGACACATGGACCACATCAGCAAGATGGTTTGGGCTGGTTCCAACTTTAAGTGGCCCCCAACCCATAGACACATCCACACCATTGCGGTAGAAAAAGGAAAAAGAAAAGGGATGGAAAGGCTTTATTTGCTATTGAAAGCCATAACTTGTAATATTAAATTTTAAAGTAAAAGTCGATATTCTCCTTTTATCTTTCATTTTTTATTTTATTGCTTCAATTTTTAACATTACCATTAATAGTTCCAGCATGTTTGAGAGTGGTTCTAACCTCATTGGAATTCATACAAAGAAGGTAGAATTTTATGTCTCATTCAAAATTTTGTAAACTTAATAGTTTTTAGGATTCAAGCATTTCAAAATTTGCAGGATTGCAGTATTTCAAGACTGGGCCCTATCATGCATGAGGGTATAGGATTGGCATTTAATCAAGAGCACCGATCCCTGTATGTACTCCAATGTTGGTAGTGTTGACCATTGAACTCATCTGTCACAATCTTAGTCAAAATGTACTCATTACTCAAGCCAAAACCACTGATTGGGCATGTCAAGCTTCCTTGCCTTATTTTAACACTTCAATTAACCAGTTTATGAAAATTGAAGGTATTGACTTCAGCAACAAGGTGGGGATGGCCTTGGATCCACAAATATCACCAATCACTAGTATTGATGTCCTTGTTCGATCAAGGCAAGAAGCTAGAAGAGACAACAGGATGTGTTGTTGATAATGAAGATCCCAATATAGGGGATGATTTTGATGATATGTAGTTATTTTGTTGTAGCAAGATGTATTTTGGACTCTAGAAACCATTTAGAGCCTTGATGTTGAAAGTTGAAACAAAGGAAACTTGTTTCTTACAGGAACTTCCAACATAAATAAGACAAGTGCTCCATAAATGGATAATAAAATGTGTATTGATAAAAGATAGGATGATTTACAATTACATTGGTAGGGCTTAATATAACCCTTATTGTGCCTTTTCAAATAAAAGGGTACATCTCTTTATATTTTCTTAATTAATTAATCATTTCTTATTTATTAATTATTAATATTAATATACATATTAGTATTAGTTATTAATACTGATATTTAATATTTATATATGTTTATATGTCTCATTATGTTATATATTTTTTTATATAACAGATGTTCATGTTTCTTGTTTTAAATATGTATCACAGTGGCAATTTTGCTCTCTCTCTCTTTATATATATATATATATATATCAGCAAATTTTGCATATTTGGTGTCTATTGGTTTGGATTGACATTACTGATTTGACCTTTGGCCAGTTGTGCTTCCAATTTTGATAACATTGATCAGCAGGGTATGCTACTGGGGATGTCTCCTATTGAAATTGGACACCTTAGGTACTTGGGGGTGACATCCTCAAGTACTGGGGCATCCGGGAGTAGCCTAGTGCTAGTCAGGTTGTGTATACCTTTCTTGGGATTTTTGCTAGGAATGTATCGGGCACCTCCTAGGACTTTCTTGATGCTAACATGGCTGATCAAATCTGATGTTTGACAAATGGCTAGAAATTTTGAAAATATTTTGTTTGGAAAGCCATCTAGAGTCTAGACCCAATGCCTTTTTTTTCTTTACTGAGAATATTGCATCCTCTAATTCCTCATAGTCATCAGTTATGGATTCCATTACTTTTAAGTCTTTCTCTGTGACAGTTTCCTGGATATTAGTCAAGATCTCCTTCTCCTGCCTTCAATATGTTTTTAGTTTTGGAAGTGCATGTGCCATTGGGTAAGTAACTTTGGACGTCCTCCTTGACATCTACATAAGTATCACACTTCCCTTCTGTTGTTACTAGCTGGGGAATTTTGACGTTCCTTCTTTGAATTGATGAAAGAATGTAGGGTTCCTATTCCTTCTTTAAGCCATCTCATCCTAGACTTTTGTTCGTCGTGGAATTCATTCTTTCTACAACTTCTAGTTAGTTAAACAAGTCATTTTCTTTTAAAAGTCTCAATGTAGTTAAAAAATCCCGTTGAATTCCTCCCTAAAACATTTTTAGCCTCTCGATCATCTTCTTAGTGTCTTTTAAAAAACCTTCTCATTTCCACCTTTCAACTGGACTTGATCATATTTTAGTCGTTTTCTCTAAGACATTCATCTTATTTCCGTGCTTGGACTGTCCCTCCCATTATCATTGTTCAATGCTTCTCCAGATCAGAGTTAACCACACTTTTTCAAACTTGATTGGGCCATTTCTAAATCTCAGCAGTCCTAATCTTATTGGTCTATAGTAAGATTCTGCACCCTTTGAAGATAAAAGATTCCACCCTCATGGTTTATATATACCAAGGCTCACTAATCACAAAACCTGTTGCTTCTTTTCATTATTGCAGCATCACAGCACCTCTTATTGTTATAGGTAAACCAAGATTCCTTGCATTGCATGTCTTTTAGATCCACCTTTTGGATAAAATCTGCCAGCTTAGCACTAGCCCTGTGAAGATGTCTTGAATTCCCCTCATTTCCTTCAGATATAAAATTGCTTTATCATGTTGGCTTAAGCAGTGCATATGCTTACCCTCCCATCCAATGGATTCTAAGGTCTTCTAATATATCTTTTTACTAGATACTATTTGGAACATAAATACTTTAGAGCAGGAAGTCGTGTTTGAGCTAAGTTACAGGATCTGAATCTGGATACTGATACAGATCTGCCAGATTTTTGGAAAGCCATGATCCAGATACAGCAAGGAAATGGCAGGGATCCAGATACAGCAGGGAAATGACAGGCATTAAAACATATACATATATTTTAATAATTTGTGAAAAAAAACCATAGAAAATTCAGATTAGATGCAATAAGTAAATGCACTTATTACATTTGATACATGACACATTATGTAGCACATGTCGAATTTTCTATATCATATGATACACGGTACATTATAATTCAAATATCATATTTTTTTTGTATATATTAAATTATTAATGATTGCATCAAAGCATGTTGCTTTGTTTTTGAAAAATACATCTTATGTATATACAGTAAATATTAACACCAGCAAAACAAAAAGCTGAAGGGTATATACAATGGAGCTTATATCCTCTTTCTTAGTGTTACTAGAGCAGAAAGAAAATCAGAATATGCTACTGCATCTAGAAATTTGTACTGATTGCATCAAAACATGTTACTTTGTTTTTGAAAAATACATCTTATGTATATAGTAGTGTTTTAAAAATTGGTCAACTCGGACTTGGACTAGGCCAAGTTGACCCAGTTGACCCTCAACCAAGCTGACTCGGCCTTCAAACCGGATCGGGTGACCGGTTTGGTACCAAACCAGCCGAGTTGGTGTCTGACTCAACCGGTCAACTCAGCCGAGTCCCAACATAAACTGACCGAGTTGTTTGGGAAAAAAATCTCCTCTGTTCAGTTACTCAATAGATTTGGAAATAGTAAATGGTAATGTTAATTCTCCTCAACTTTCATTTTCTATCAATTTACTTAAATTTTAATTCTCCTCAACTTTCATTTTCTATCAATTTACTTAAATTTTTAACATTACCATTAATTGTTTCAGGATGTTTGAGAGTGGTTCCAACCTCATCAGACTTCATATGCAGAAAGTAGGATTTTAGATCCCATTCAGAATTCAACAGAGTTAATAGTTTTCAGGATTGCAAAGTTTCCACCAAATTCTATCATGTACGAGGGTATGAGATTGACATTTAATCAAGCACATCAACCCCTCTATATACCTTGATGTTGGTGGTGTTGATTGTTGAACTCCTCTGTCATGACCTTAACAAAAATTTACTCTTCGCTTAAGCAAAATCACTTACTAAGCATCATAAGTTTTTTCTACCTTATTTCGTGCAACTTAGAGTCTAACCTTAAAGCTATAAGATGAACCCTAGCCTTGTGCTTCTAGGCATTCATCTACTACTACTACTGCAGTTGTAGATCACCTTAAGGAGTTCAAGCTTGAGGCAAATGATGATGCTATTGCCTGTGCCATTGCTAATCTTGATTTTAATTCTACTTCCAGTTTTAACAGTGGTGATGAGTTTGATGATTGATCACGTTGATCAATGACACATGTATGATGTATGATGTAGTGGTATCATAGCATGTTGTTTTTTTGGGCTCTGCGGGCAATTTAGGCCTCATTGATTATGTATTTTGTTCCAGAATCCAGATATATAATCCATAGTACACTTCGTGCCATTTTGATATATTCACCCTTATATGGTATATACATCAGTAGACTTTGGAAATTTTGTCTCTAATGCTTTGGAACCATGGATTAAAATCTTTAAAATATTGTTTTACTTTAAAATTCAAATATTTTATGTATTTTTGAGTAAACAGAGTCATTAAATTCAAATCGGCTGAGTCGTTGCCAACTCATTACCATTTACGAGTTCGAGTCCGAGCTGACCCTTGACCGATTCCGAGTTTTAAAACATTGGTATATATAGTAAATATTTACACCAACAAATGAAAAGTAGAAGGATATATACAATGGAGCTGATACCCTCTTTCTTGGTGCTACTAAAGCAGAAAGAAATTCCTTAACAAGCGAAGAACCTTTGGCCAACAACTACCTCATCCCTCCACATGGTATAGAAAGCAGACAAAAAACTGACCTTATTATCAAAAACAGGTCTACATTGGATCTTTCAAAGGGAATACGGAGAAAAGATCCTAAGACAATACCAAATACCAATGAAGAAGCAATGAACCAAATTGTTGCAATTGCCAAGTAGAGCTGCTCGCCAATGAATCTTTCCTTGGAGAAGCACTGAATATCAATCATGTGTATTTCCAACCATTCTTCACAAAGGGACAATCCCAAAACATGTGCTCCACTTACTCAGAGCATTGGCAAATAGGACAAAGACCATTAGAAATCTTACTATTTGACAACCTGGCCTTGGAGCGGAGCCTCTGATAAATAACCAACCACACGAGAACCCACAACTTGGACGAGATTCAAACATACTACACACTGTAGCTAACAAGCCTACCTGTCCTCCCTGTTGGCACCCAACACACATTGATGTAAGTGGTTGTTACCGCTCAAACTAGCAGCCCTAACACAACTAGGTTGTGTGGACCAGTGATAGTGTTGGTAAGCTTGGGAGAGAGTTAAACCCAATGTCACCACATTCTAACCTCTCAATACTTGGGTAACTCAAAACCCAGCGGAGACCCTAATCAATGAAAGATACCTGCAACCACCAACAGACCACAAATACCTTCCATGAAACCTTAATAGCTATGATCAGTTCCTTATCGGAGTGTGTTACCGGATGAACTAGCAGGGCTAGTCTCCGGCAAGCATGTGAAGGAGAGAGTGACCACTGTCACCTTAGTCACTCTTCCCAAACTACTTTGGATGTCAAAACCTTTTAGGGGAGAGCCCTAATAGTAACTTTGTAAGGACACCAAGCACTAGACAAAGTCTTCTTTGAAGAGGATTAGTGACCAATGCCTTAATGGAGTCAATGTAAGGATGAAGAAGACATACTATATGAATGAATATAGATTATGTGAGTGCATTTAATATATCAACTTGAGCAGTACATTCATTTAATAACCACCTTCAGCTATAAATCATGCCTATACTATGTAATCAGTATGAAATGTCATATATCCAAGTATAATGCAAGTGTAATCAGCATATCATCTTTATTCAACCAATGTGTATTAAACAAGTATGACAGTGATAAACCAAGCAGCAAAAAGAGGGATTCAGTGTGTCTCCTTTAACCCAGCTAGGAATATTTATCCTTTGACAAATAGATCATTACAGAAGGTTAGTTAACGATGGTCCAATTGCACATCCACTCAACCAATTCTTTGTGCAGTAAGAACAATTTTCTGACTGTATTGAAGAAAGACATTAGCAGCAGTAGTTGATATTGGACAATTTTGCATGCGACAAGAAAGTATAACAAGAAGTAGTAATCATATGGCACTCATATCAACTAACCTTATCAGCATCATAAATCTTTATTCATAGTCTGATATACAGCACCTAAACACAAGTTAAGGTCATTCTTGATATTGTCTTTTACTAACAGTAGTCTGTAAAAAATAATTGTTAACCCACATCTTATTCTGTATTGTTTTGTGACAAGGTAAGACTGTTAGGAAGTGAAGAAGGGGTCTGCAATAATATGCAGACCCTTTGAAAACCCACTAAATGCATGCCTTGAGGATACTACAGCAGTCAACACATGTTATATTCAACCCTTTGTTCATCAATTACTAACATGCTAACCACTTGTTTGTTTTGATGCAGGTGGAGATCTTGAAATGGCATTAAGCACAGTCTGCAATGAAATGCAGTGTTTAGGCTTAAACAAGGCTGTAACAGTCTTGTTACAGTGCTGGAAATTGAGGGCAGAGGGCCAATATGGACACACCAGGGCTGTTTAGAGGCTAATGGTGGAGTCACAAGGTGTGAGGAGAGGCTAGACCAGTCTCTTAGCTGAGGACCGAAGGGTATAAAGGGAGAGGGAATGAGTAGGCTAGGGTAGAAAAAGGTAGGAGAAAGAGGCTGCCAGGGCAAAAAAAGGTGGAGGAAAGGTGGGAGAGGTGGGGAATAGGCAGTCGAGGGTAGAGGAAGGAGGCAGAGGCCTGGGAAGAGGCTTTCAGGCCATTGGGGAAGGTCTTAGGGCCTGAAAGGAAAAGGCCGAGGCTGCCTGGGAAGCTAGGGTAAAAACGAAGGAACCCTAACTGTGAGAATTTCGATCTACAACAAGATCTAGGAGCCTTGGAGAAACTCACAAATTGAATTTGATGCAAAACCAACAAAAACCCATTAAAAGAGAAGCAATTTACACATGCAATGTGAACTGAAACAGGTTATTATTTGACCGTCTAACATCAAAATATGTTAGTAACAGGTTTATATTACATCTGAAGTGGTTCGTGAGGCTTGGGAAGCCCAAAATGACTGTACATGTGAAATTGGCCAAATTGGCCTCAATCTCCCCTAGGTGGGCCAAACTTGCTCCAAATCAGCCCAAATGGCCACAAATTGCTGTGTGGACATGGCTGAAGTGTCATGGAGCAATCATGACTCCTTGGCATGCGTGGGTGTGCAAAAATAGGTGAGTGAGAGGCTCTAGGTGGCATTAAATGCACCAAATCAGTCCAAAATTGGACAAAATCCACCTCTAGCGCTCCTAGTCAACCAAACTGTCCACATTCAATGAATGGGAGCGCACCAGCAATGATGAGGGCGCACATGTGGAGGGTTGACTGAGCTGGAGCGCTCATGTGGGTGTGAATGCCCCAATTTAATTGGTTATTGGTCCAACTAAGCACCCTAAGTCCAAAACCATAAGGCAATAAAATTGACTAGGGACTTAGACTAAGGTACTAAGGGGTTGGATTACTATTCTAACACCCTCCCTTAATCAAAAACTTAGTACAACTCATTAAATGAAAGAGGCCTTGGCAACAAAGGCTCAAGTCACCTCTTTTACAACAATGTTTATTAATCCATGTGACCAAGGTAAGGAGGAAAACCTCATGGGACAAAACCTCCCCTAAAAAATGGATATGACAGAGATAAAAAAAAGGTCTTCAACAGGTCCTCTTCACTTGAATGAGCTGAAAGAACAACTTCTTGGTGAAGATGTTGTGGATGCCAAGATCATGCATCATTGCATCGAAGTGCTGTAAACAAAGATCATGTGGAGAGGCCCTTTGATAGTCATCATTTGATGATGGAGGGGCATCATAAGAATGCCTTTTGCTACAAGCATACTCTGATCTGATAGCATAATCAACCTTGGAAAATATATCTCTGCAAACTCTTTCCCAAATAACATCAAAAGATTCAACAAAATCTGCATTATCTGTAGTTGCCATATCATGAATAAAACCATGAATCTTTCTCCCAATTTGATGAAGTACCTTCATAACTCTGTAACAAAGCTCATGAGGCTCTGAAATATCATAATACATGTCATACACAGCAGAAAATATCAGAGGTATGGTATCTCCATGAGCGAATGGATCCATAGGACAAGAAGAGTGAGCAACTATATCACAATTGCAATTAAGCGAACCTGGAAGGTCTGAAGACTTTGAACCATGGGTGGTGAAAGCAAGTCCAAACATATGGAACAACAGTCCCATGAAGACCAATGATATGGCTGTCCAACCAATGAAAGACATACAAGACATAACAACAACATATACAATAGACATAACATTGGAAACTAGGCAATTTTCTAAATTTACAATTAGTGAACTTGAGGGTTGTTGGGTCTTTTGGTCATGAGATGGTTGAGGAAATGAGTCAATGACTGTCATAGGCTGTATATCATCTTCAGAATCAGAATTGGAAAGATCTGATTAATTGGGAAAGATCTTTTAGAAGGCACATCAAAAGCTAGTGAAAAATGACTAATTTTGGGAGGAAGCTTTGATGAACTGACTAGGAATTTTTTCAATGAAGGGATGGAGGTTTCAGATTCTGATATATCAGAATGTGAATCAGAAACAAAGCTATTAGAAATAGAGAAAACAGAATTGGGTTTTACCCATGCACCCAATGCATGCTCAGCCTTACCATTTTCTTGTTTGCGCTCCCATCTTTTTGCAAATTCTGGAAGAGCAATATGGTTCTCCTCAAGGAGCTTGTTCATGATGTCCATCTTCTTTCTGAAGCAAGCTTTCTCGAGATGTGAACCTCTACAATAATCACATGTGGGTCTTTCTCTCTTGTTTCTCCTCCTCCTGGATCTCGAGCTCCCATCAGTAGAACTAGAGCATTATGAACTTGATTCCTTCTTCTCTTTCTCCTTTTGCTTCAAATCTTTCTTCTTGATCTGGGATTGATTTGATACACCAGCAGCAAGGGCTTGATCTTTGGATTTGATGATGGTACCCATATGAACTAGCTTGTCTTGCTCCTGGGTGAGGGATTCCATGAAGCTAGCTAGTGTTGGCATTTTCTAGTTTCAAAATGTTAACTTGCTAGAATGAAATGTGCTGACAAAGACTGAGAATTCTGGCCCTTACTTCGAAAGGACGAACAACATCAACTGATCCTCTTTCTTCTCAATCCCACATTGCTTTAGCTGAAGCACAAGAGACTTAAACTTGGTGAAGAAATCCTGGATAGTCTCAAACTGCGTCGGGCTCAGGCTGATGAGGTCATTCTCAAGCTAGTGTCCTCTTAGTTCATCAGTTTTCCCAAAGAGTGTCTCTAGTTTTACTCAGACTTCATTTGGGGTTGTTAAACTGTCTATGTGGAACAAAAGCTCTCTTGAGATACTCATGCATAACAATCCATATGCTTCATCCAGTCTATTGATGTACTTGGCTTTCTCTACAACAGAGTTTGGCTCCAGTTCTGTGCCCATGGTAACTCTATAGAGACCCTTGGATCTCAATTGAATAACCATCTCTGCCTTCCAATCGAAGAAATTGAAAGGTGTTAGCAAGATGTGGGTAGCTTCCATTTCTGCCTACGTAATGGTGATGAAATTGCCGAATGTCCTACAAAAACCACTCAATTTTATCTGGAATTTCTCTAAAAATGCAGCTCAAAACGCTCAAGATGGATCTGCAACTCACTAAACTCCAACCAGCTTTGATATCATGTGAGAATTTTGATCTACAGCGAGATCTAGGAGCCTTAGAGAAACTCACAAATCGAATTTGATGCAAAACCAACAAAAAACCATTAAAAGAGATGCAATTTACACATGCAATGTGAACTGAAACAGGTTATTATTTGACTGTCTAACATCAAAATATGTTAGTAATAGGTTTATATTACATCTGAAGTGGTTCGTGCTGCTTGGGAAGCCCAAAATGACTGTACATGTGAAATTGGCCAAATTGGCCTCAATCCTCCCTAGGTGGGCCAAACTTGCTCCAAATCAGCCCAAATGGCCACGAATTGCTGTGTGGACGTGGCTGAAGTGTCATGGAGCAATCATGACTCCTTAGCATGCACGGGTGTGCAAAAATAGGTGAGTGAGAGGCTCTAGGTGGCATTAAATGCACCAAATCAGTCAAAAATTGGACAAAATCCACCTCTAGCGCTCCTAGTCAACCAAACTGTCCACATTCAATGAATGGGAGCGCACCAACAATGATGAGGGTTGACTGAGCTGGAGCGCTCATGTGGGTGTGAATGCCCCAATTAAACTGGTTATTGGTCCAACTAAGCACCCTAAGTCCAAAACCATAGTGTATTAATGCAAAAAAGCAATAAAACTGACTAGGAACTTAGACTAAGGTACTAAGGGGTTGGATAACTGTTCTAACACTAACTCTGATTTTGCTGTCTGCAGCAGAAATTCGGACTAGGGTTTTGAGGGTCAAAAACAACCCCAATGAGGACGCCCTTGAGGTTCTAGAGTCGAAGGCTAAGAAGGTGGGCCGAATTTTTAGGAAGGTAGGCCGAAATTGTAGGACGGCCTAAAAATTATAAAACTTATAATTTTTTTGATTTTCTAGATTTTTAGGGTTTTATTGATATAAATTGCAGACCTAAAGTATTAACCTTAACTAACCCTAAAACCTAGGTTTTGAAAGGAGAGAGAGGTTGGGACAAAGGGAGGAGGAACTTACCCTAACCTAAGGCATCTAAGGATCGACTAACCTACCTCTTGAGAAACTTAGCCTAGGTTTTACAACAAACCCTAAAGACCTAAGGCTCTATCCCTAGAAGGACTCTTATAAGGACGTACTTCTACAACCAAGGTGACTAAAAGTTGACAATGACCTAGTCCAGAGAAATTGCGGTTCTAATGCTACCATTCAATCCACAAACAAAAATCATTCATCAACATTTAACAAAGAGAGATCAAGAAAACCCTAGATACCTCCTTGTGTAACTATTTAACCAACAAAGCATAGCATCACCTTCGCAAGAGCATTGAACTAAAGAAACTTCATGAATTTGCCATAAAAACCTAGAAAATATATTCTTCAAGAGGAGGCGCCTCACTTCAAAGAGCCCTAGTAGGGTAAAATAAGTGCATAGTGTTTTATCCCACTTGCCTTATGTTAAAATGAAGTGAGGAGAGGTTTATTTATAGCCTCTCACACTCACTTTTTCAAAATATCCAAGCCGACATGCCTTAAAAAGTCAATTTGAAATTATGAAATGTCAACTTAAAATTATAACATAAAATGATATAAAAATAGTCTAAAGTAGGCTTATAGTAGGCTACTTGGGGTATTTCCCCCCTAGGTGCCAAAAACTGCTAAAATAAGCGAATCACTCTGAACGAAAGGTTGGAGTGAGCTAGAGGGAGGGCATCATGCCCCATCTAACCCCAAAAATGATGTAAAATCCCTCAACGCCCTCCTCAAAGTAGCAAGATTGCATGGCATGGAAGATAGCGTCCTTTGAGGAAGGAGACTAGGGGGAGAAGGCGCCAATGTGCAGAAGGGCCAGGAAGGTGTCTGAGGTGGCTATGAAGGGAGACCAAGGTCTCGTAGCTGATGCAAAGGCCACTAGAGCAAGCAAACAAGGTGTGGGGTCATGTGACCCAGTGATCAACCCCTAGGAGCCCCGAACACCAACCCCAGTGTTAAACCCCAACAAAGGGTGGTTAGCAATGCCATTAAGCCATAGTACTCCTAAAGGAATGACCAAAGGGCCCGACCATGACCACCACAGTTGAATAACACCCGTCCTAGTCGAAAAAATTGGCCTCCCTGGGGCACATCTGAAGGTGCGCTGGGTATAGGTGCAACGTAATAGGAGTGAAACAATATTAAACAAGATACAATGATCATGGAATAATGTAGTTATTTACTTTATCACAAATTTTGAATAATATCATGCCTTTCAAGGCAATTTCATGTCTCCCAAGGCAATGCCACACTTCCCTAGGCAGCCACTCCAAAAAGTGTGCCCTCAAGGAAAAGAGGACAATTGAACTAGGACGAAGTTGTAGGACAAGCCAAAAATGCCACACACCCTCTAATTCACCAATTACAAGGGTTTCACGTATCCCATTGCACTTCCTCAGAAGATCATAAAACCCTAGGGCAGAATTTTAGGGTGGACCAAAACTACCAAATCACAGCTATTTTGGGATTTTTGAATTTATTTAGATTTTTAAGGTTTTTTCTAGTTGTAAAATATTTTTATGCATAAAATAAAACACTTAAAATTTGATAAAAACTAAAAGAGTATTGATAGCTAGGGTATTAGATTCTTGTCTCAAACCCTAAGGTTGTGATAGATCGAGGCTAATGTCCCTCCTCTTGAGATGGTATTCAATACTTGCAACTAGGGTTAAGCTAGCAACCTTAAGGGTTAGGTAGTGGAACCCTGATTAGGGCAAGTAGAGAAGTCCAAGCCCTAACAAAGCAATGGAGAGCTCCTTGGTAGGAAGGTCTCCTCAAGCAAGTGGATAAAATGCTAGCAAACAAACCCTAACTTAGTCCACTACACTTCAAGAGCAACATTAATCTAGGATTATGGGTTAAACTTACCAACTTCAATCAAGAATGAGCAAGATAGTGCGTCTTAGATCACCCTTGAGCATGATTTATTACAACTAGTCTAGCATCAACTTAGCATGTTCAAAATCAAACCCTAGAACATCATCAATTCATCCTTCAAGCAAAAAAGACATCCAAGAGAGAGGTGCGCATAGCTTCAAGTGCTCCAATAAATTGGTAGGAAAAGAAAAGAGTACATAGTTTGAATCCTTGTCCATAATTTACAAATGAGGTGAGGTTGTCTTTTTTATGTGAGACAATACTCAAGCTTTTATAAATTTGAGCCTACAAAGTTAATGACATATTATAAAATTAAGGTTAGTGCACCCACAAACTAGGGACTAAACCATACAATGACATAAAATAAGATAAAAATGTGCAATTAGGCTCCACCAAGTGCAAGGTGAGCCAAAAGGAGGGTGTCATGCCCCAACTAACCCCAACAGATGCTTGTCCCTCAATGCCCTCCCTACTTTTTAACAATGTAGGATTCTTCTTTAAGGAATGACGTCATGGGTCTAGAGGCTAGGAGGAGGGGTTTTGCATCAAAACAATAGGTCTGAGTGGGAAAAATGAGGTGTTGTGCTAAACTGGGTATGACAACCCTTACATGCGCAGTCACCTCTACAAAAAATAAATGTGTGGTTATGTGTCCCAATGATTTGCCTCAAGGGCTCTGGACACCCACCCAAAGGGTAGTCAGTAGAGCCACAAGGCTAACACCCCCTTGAGGTGGAAATCAAGGGGACTTGCCATGACCTAATCAAGGGTATTTAGCCCCAAAAATCAACACTCTACATAAGATAGCCTAAAAAACTTGGCCTTTACAAAAGAAAAAGAATCCCCTCTTTGGAAGGAACACTTCAGACACTCTAAGGCGTAACAGGCTAAGTTACCAGGATACGGATACAGATACAGATTCACTAGATTTTTTAAAACCTAAGATCCGGATATGGCGGGGAAATGACAAGTACAAACAAATATAAAAATGTTTTTATAATAAATAGAAAAATAGAATGAAGAAACAAAACTATTTAGGAAACACAAGTAAAACTATAAGTTATTGCCAAAAAAGGGAGTTCATGTACCATAACTGATAATTTGATAAGCTGTGATATTGCTAATTTTAAAAACCATTTCAACATGAACTTGAAACAAGTCATAATAGTGTTTTTGTGAGCCACATCCACATGTCCCTATCAGCAGGGAATAAAGTGGTTTTCTTGAACGCTATGGCAAGACTACAGAACAATGTAGGTGAAGTGAGCAACAACATTGTACATAAAGATAGATCATACTTTGACAGCAGACCTTGACCATAAAGATATATCAAATAAAAACATTGAGAATAGACCTTGATATTGATATATTAGAGTTCAAGAGCATATCTTGACATAAGGATAGATCAGACCTTGAGCAGGAATGGGGTTTACGCTTTTAGCCATTAGGTGTTTAGGGTTTTTAATTTTTTCATTAAAAAATCATTTTTTGGGGGGATCAATGGGTCATAGAAGCATTGGAAGTTGCAGGATCCATTTGAAAATTTCAGGAATTGTTTGATTTTTCATAGGATTCGTTTGAAAATTTCAGGAATTTTTTTATTTTTCACAGGATCCGTTTCATGGGACCAGGATATGTTTCCTTCTGCAGGGGATACATTTCCATGGTGGATCCGAGGCGGATCCTATCTGGATACGTATCGGATCCATGGATGCGTGGATCCTACACACCGGGGTGGTGGACCCTGTAACACAGGTAACAGGGGCCAATACACGACATTGATGCAAAAGGGAATATAACCTCCATGACTCATACTACTAAAGGGGATGACCAAAACTTCACCTCAATCCTACGAAAATGGCTTTAACATCGCAATATTCATCATGGACACATCCTATTGAGGGATGAGCCCAACAAGCTCAGTGATAGTCAATTGATTAGAGGGAAGCAAAGTATGCTTACACACCAAAGTATGCCAATTCTTCTAGGAACATGTGAATGAATCCCATAGGTCTTGCCAAAAGAAGACACCCTTCCTACTAAGAAAATGGGCTTGGAAGCATAGAAGCTCTGCAATACAAGAACCCCGTAACCTACAACTTCAAATAGGTTGTTGTTCCAAATTGCAACGTTATCTATTGCCATCTGTATTCCATCTTACCAAACTTGCCATTGTCTTCCAAGCTCTCCTTATACTTCTAAGGATAGACAAACTTGTAATATGGAACAGGCGGGTGGAGGAATTAATGTTGCATAAACCAAAACCCCCTTGAACTTGGCGAATAAGATGAGTAGTAAGCCACCAATGATGCAACAACCCCTGCTAAGGAGCAAATGCCTCCAAGCAACACAATACCCATTTAATAGTAAGGATGCCCCCTTGGGTAGCCACATCAATCAATCATAGCCATACTTCCCACAGGACCATCAGAAGGCCCTGCCCCACACCATTCATCAAACATAGGTAAGATTGCAAAATATGCTCCAAGCACCAAAACTGAGGTTGGCTCGAGAACCAACAAGAGACATAGTAGATGTGGGAAGCTCGAAGAATTTGTCCAACAACAACCAGTTTCCAAACAATTGAAGATCGTTATAATTCCAGAAGTGAAGCTTGTTCTAAAGTCCTTGAAAACACCAATCCCACGTAGCAATAGGCAAGAGACCCACACCAAAAGGTATCCCAAGATACCACACAATGACCCATGGCCAAACATAGGTCCAAGTTGTGGGAATCCACTTAGGTGAACTATCCAATCTAACCAATCAAAATTTTGTCTTATGATCACCAATCGTTGCACTTAAAGTTGCATAGAAAAGATTCAGACACACTCAAGCACCATCCATGGAGTCTTGGTCTGCTAAAATAGATAGGAAAGGGTTATCTCCAAAGTGACTATTACCAATCTCTGACCTATCAGGAAGTGAAATGCCTTGCAATCGTCCTTGGATATGGGAAACCTCCAAGAGATGACCCAAAGCATTAGCTATCAACACATAAATGTAAGGGACCAAGAGACACCCTTATCAAATATATAGATGCAATAGAATCTATAAGGACAAGGAATTATTAGCCAAAACAAACATAGAGATATTAGAAAAAAAGTATTCACCAAGGCCACACACCGTGATCCAAACCCTAAACAAGTTGACATCTTTGTGATAAAGGACCAATCATAACCCTTATCAAAGTCATCTTAAAAAAAGAACATGTCGGCCAAACTCTTAGTCCCACTCCATGGCCTTTTAGGCTGAAATCATGATTCATAGTATCCAAAATAAACCAACACTGCACAAATCATGTCTGTTCCTGCTGTACACAATACAACCTTCCTAGCCATATTGCGATTATAGAGAGCCTTTGCTTTAGCCAAGATTTTATAAGCAACACTAAGCTAAGTAATAGGCCTCCAATGCCCAATGGAATCCCTAGCGGCATTCTTTGGAATAAGCTTAATAAGACCTTGGTTAAGTGGTTTTGTCAAAGCCCTAGTGGAAAAGAATACCATGGCTAAACAACAAAAATCATCCCCTACTGTGTCCCACATGGCCTTGTAAAAGTCACAAAGCAACCCATCCAAATCAAGGGAGTTTCTATACTGCATGGAGCTAAGACCTGCATAAAGCTCCTCCTTTGAGAAGTCACTGTGCAACCTCTCTCATTCCCCAACAAAAGCTTTATGTGGGATAACCTTGTAACAAGAGTTCTTGGCACCCAGCTACCCACCACACAAATGACAATCCATCAAAGCATATAGAGAAAAATATTTTGGAAGTGTAAATCAGACATACCTTTGACCTCCATTGGGACCTCTGCAAGAGAACCATTTGATCTATGTAAACCAAGAATGCTGTTAGCTTCAAACTTGCTTTTCAGGAAATCGAAATAGAAATTGGAGCCATTGTCCCCTTCTTTAATCCACTACAACATATTACTTATTATGTATGATATAACCAATGTTCCCCCAAGTTTCCGGGACGCCGGAGCACGGGAGCGGGGAAACGCACATTGGGGACGTGTGGAGACCACCCCCAAATTTTAGCGAAATTCGGGGGGGGGGGGGGGAGGGGATGTCCAGGTCTTAATAAAAATTAGTATTACAAATTATTAAATCCCAGCAACAACAATTCAATGATTCATCCCATGTAAACTACTAAAAGTAAATAATAAATAGTAAATACTAAGTTTATCATTGTGCAATGTAAATCATAATATAGCAAATTAATAATACAAACACATTATACAATTCATCATGATAATTTTCAAATTTGTCATTTGAATCTGGATATTCATACTTCTAATTTCAGTCATTGTAATTGAAAACTTGAATCAATGATATTGCATGCTAAAATAGTGAAATAGTAAATTACTAAAAACTAAGCCTGAAATAGAGACTAAACAACAATTAAAATTAAAAATTTGCTTTTTTAAACTGAAATTGGGATAATCGTGGGGGGCGTCTAGGAGCCCCCAGTGTCTGGAGGGGGCGTGTGGGAGCCCCCCTTCACCGGAGCGTGCTGCAGAACAGGGGGACGCGCCCCCTTGCGAGTTTCCGAGAGTTTCCTGATTTTGGGGACGCTGGGAAACGTTTCCCTAGGAGCCCCCAAGCCCCCGGGGCGCAGGGAGCGAGGGGGGCGCGCCCCCGCCCCTGGGGGGCAAGTCCCCGTGTAACACTGGATATAACAAATCACAGCCAAGAGAGGTTAACTGGGTCAGTGAAGGCAGGTTTATTGTCTTGAGCCCCACCAGGGTTCAAATCTCACAAAAGTGGCTGGTTTGCCCCTGCAAAGGTGGTAGAAACCATCATGGCCAGTAATTCGGGCCAGGGGGCTTCATGCCCTTCTGGATAAAAAGCACAAATGGTGTCCCACCTTCAAGTGATGCCTCACGTAGGTTTTTGGGATTAAGGATCTCAGATGATTCCTCTAGAAGCATTATAAATCCATATAAACACAACATTAAAACAACATATTACTTAATCTGAGTTGGTAATACATCGTATGAATACAAAAACAATAAATTGTATACATGTCTTAGTGTAGGGTCACAATAGAGAACAGGCCAACAATAAATTGTATGCACAATACAACCTTTGTATGCATACTCTCATTTTAGGGTTGCAATACACCGCTAGTTGAGATTCAGTCCATAAACTATTTGAGAAAAGACTGAGATTCTATAAAAACAACGGCAACAACATTTATGCACAGGACAGCATTTATGACATTCTGTACACTGCTTTAGAGAAGTATGAGATTCAGTCCATTTATGCACAAAATAACAATATATCTGTGATTAAACTTTGATGACTAGGTCATTCATCATTTTAGGCTGCTTCAAATCTGCAAGATATGTTTTCCAGGAGGATATTTGCCCGTTTCCAAATTTGGGAGGCAGATCCTGGTGAATCTGAATCTGGATCTGATCTAGGGATCGGCAGATCCAGGTTGCCTCCAAGGTGGATCTGGTAACATTGTTTAGGGTTTTACTTTAACACCAAGCATTTATCCCCCAGGTGCCCACCATAGAGGCCTCTATTTCCGTTACTCCAAGTGCTACAAATTTGCCCCTGATTACCTATCAACTCTGATAGCAATGCATTGATCTTAACTCGAAAAGTGTTCACTTATATTGATCATATCTCTATCTTAACTTTGTTTCTTGAATGATACAAATATTAGGTTTCTCTACCATTATCTTCCTTTTATTTGATTTCTTTCTTGGGGCTGGATTCAGTCCTTTACATTTCAACTTTGAAGATATTATCTTTGTTCTGCTTAACATGAGGAATTGAACTTCCTCAATAGTTCCTGTATTGTGATTTGGTGATCCAATTCAATTAGGTCTCTTCTTTCCACTTAGTTGATCTCTTTCCTCTCCTTTTGAAAGATCCCAAGTTTGCTTTCTATTTGTTGACCTTTGAAGTTGAAGTTTGAACATCTAATTCAGAATGCTATGAAAGGAACTCCATTTCTACTGTCTGCTCCCATTCCTGATCTCATAAATACAGAATTATCTTCAAGTTCTAATGCAGCAATCTATCTAGATCAGTATTTATAGTATGTGCGATCTTACACAGGAAGCAAGATTAATAAATACCTTTCCTAGTTATATCTGCAAATTAACGAATTCTCCAATTGTGGTGCTCATCTCCTAGAATATTTCTTCATGCTGGTATTCTAGTGGAAGTGAGAATAACAGATTTATATGAAGGTTAAGGACAGGGATTAGTCTTCCAGGTTAAAGGCTAAAGCCAACTGTTTGATACTTCATGTAGATACCAGTTTCTACTGAGAAACCATGGTACATGAAATCCTTTGTTTATCCTCCACACATGTGAAGATCACCATGACATAACTGTTTTGCACAACAGATAATGTTGGTTTCTCCCTCTATATCCCAATTTCTGAAGATCCAATTCTCAGAGTCCTTTTCTTATGACCTATTCCCGAGAATTTACACATCAAGGTATGATGGTTTAAATAGATTATCTCATTGCTAAATATACAGCTTAGTCCTGATCTTCAGACTTTTATCTACTTGCTGTATATAAGCTCCTCAATATCTTTGAACATTCTTTATCACCTTATCCAAGATTGCTGGCAATCTCGTTGGTGATTCTCCATGCTTTTCAGTAACACCAATCTTAAAAAGAATTCCTCAAGGGATCTAAATCCTCCCTGCACCCCAGTGGTTCCCTTTTCCTGCACTCAGCCTTAACTGGCTTGGATTCACCAATCTCACTTTGCTCTCCAATTCTCTAAACCTGTGGTTGCACTCAATTGAGCAACATTGATTGCCACTTGAATAATTCATTGTCCTTTTCTTATAACAGGACTTGCCGAGTCTGCTAAGTACTGTGAAAGTCAACTCATCGTGGCACCGACACAAGACAAGTTGACTTGAAGAAAAATCTCAGCAGTTTTATCCAAGAACAAAGAAATCCCATGCCATCAATTCTCAACAGAAGAGAAAATATTGAGTCTTTTTTTTGTCTTTTATGGTGCAAGGACTTGCTATTCTGCATTTAGTTCCAAGCCAAAATTGCTCTACATTATTATGATCTGTTGCATGAAAATTAATAGTAAAGTTGTAATGATGTCCCAGGTCAAATATTATAAGCCATATATGGATATGTGCATAAACGATGTTGATTATTTTGAAGCATTCATGGATGATGTTAAGATATGTTTCTTTTCTTCCAAGAGCCTGGAGTATTGCTTTCTCTTTTATGAAATGCAAAACAATTTAATTTCTTAATTTGCTACTCTTTCTTATTGTGTATTTTGCAGCTTCTAGTCTGCAAAGCTGCCTTACAGGGTTACCAAAAAGTCCATCGTTCTTCTAGTCCAGGAAAAATTACAAAAGTTGGCTCTGAAGGAAAGATGCATTCTCTTTATGACGAAAGAGACCTACCTGCCAAAATGCTTGCCGATGATGATAGCCTCTTCATATCATGTGAAGGTCTGGTCATCCACTACAAGATTGTTAATGAAAGACCATCTTTTGGTTCAGTGACTCACAACTACTTTCAAGATGCCTATAGTAAGGATGGGTGCACCACACCTGGGAGGCCAAGATTTGACAATCCATCTAAGGTTGTTTCTGTTTGCAGGAACTTAAGTCATAGTGGGACAAATGCTTCGTTGTACACTCCCTTAATAGGTAGCTTGACAGAGGAGGTGACAACAGCATCAAATTCTTTCTACAATGGGCATTCTTATTTTCCCCAACAAATACCTCACTTGAATTTGGAGGATAACCAAGATGAGTTGGACCCATTGACCAAGCTTTCAAAGCCTGGAATAGTGTGTTCAGAGACAGGAAAACAGAAAACAGGATTGGATGGTATCATTTTGATACATGGGTTTGGTGGAGGGGTTTTCTCGTGGAGACATGTTATGAGTACTCTAGCAAGGCATACTGGCTGTGCAGTAGCTGCATTTGATCGTCCAGGTTGGGGGCTCACATCTCGTCCCCAAAGAGCTGAATGGGAAGAGAAGAGGCTACCTAACCCATATGAGCTTCGATCCCAGGTGAAATAAATGTTCTATCTAGAATCTACTGTTATTCTCTGAAATTTCTAATAGACACTTCTGGTCCTCTTTTTCTGGGTGACAAATTCTCTTGTAAATTTCAGACTATGTTTTACTTAGTACTGTGTGCATTGCTTATCTCTTTTGCATTATTGGTAATTAAATGTAGATAATAATAATGTTCTGTCTATTTTCATTTTTTTGGTTCTTTGGCCTCTGCTTATATTTTATTTTATTAATTAATTAATTTTGAATTGCTTAATTTACTCTGAAGTGCATCAGAACTGATAATTGACATGGTCTTATATCTCTTTAACTGTTGCAAAAAGGTAAATTCTGGTGACTAATTTTCTGCTTGCTGCAGGTTGACCATCTTTTCTCCTTTTGTCACAAGTTAGGACTTTCCTCTGTTGTGCTTGTTGGTCATGATGATGGTGGCTTGCTTGCTCTAATGGCAGCTGAAAAAGCACAAACCAGTATGGATACTTGTCAGGTAGTTTCCACTGTCTTTTTCTTGCATTGCTTTTTATGAATATGAACATCATATGCCAATGAGAAAAGTGTGTGACTATTGAAGGTACAAGTCAAGGGAGTTGTACTGGTTGGCGTGAGTGTTTCCAGAGAGGTTGTACCGACCTTTGCCCGAGTCTTGTTGCACACCTCATTGGGACGACACATGTTGCGTCCTCTTTTACGGTCTGAAATAATCCAAGTTGCCAATCGCCGAGCTTGGTATGATGCATCAAAACTGACAGCAGATGTTCTGGACCTTTATAAGGTGAACCTTAAGGTGCAACTATTTTGCATGGATATTATATCAATGATTATTATTTCAAATAGCCAGTAAGTTAGTTCACATACTGGAATGCAGGCACCATTGCGGGTAGAAGGATGGGATAATTCACTTGCAGAAGTTAGCAAGTTATCCATAGGAACTATGCTCTCTTCGAATAATGTCTTAGCTTTGTTGAAAGGCTTGCAATGGTTGCCAGTGCTGATAGCAACTGGTGCAGAAGATATTTTAGTTTCTCTACGATCTTCTCAAGTTCTAGCATCTAAGTTTTCTGATTCTGTAAGTATATCCCTGTTCTACTCTATTTCTATTATGTGGTTGAATCTTGAAAACATGCTAGAGTAGTAGTTTCTTGACATTGCCAGTGAAAATATTGACCTAATCTTTGTGGCATTACAGAGACTAGTTGCAATTTCCGGTTGTGGACACCTTCCTCATGAAGAGTGTCCCAAAGCATTGCTGGCAGCCATAGTACCTTTTGTCTCTAAATTGTCTATGGATTTATCCTCAGTAAATTTGGCAGCAATATCGAGCAAATCCTTCTTTGAAGATGACAGATAATGGTTTTATGTCTTGATTGTCTTGTTTATGATTTTGAAGCTTCACCCCAAATTTCTAGAGCATCGATGGTGCTCTTTATGTTCAAATGGAGACAACAATTGTCATTACACAAAAGAATAATGCCATCATACTCGGTGAGACTTCTGGTTTATTTAAGTCAGAAGTAGGATATGCTCACAGACACGGGAAGCGTTTGAAACCGAGGATATGGTAGTGCACTTCATCTAACAGGAAAAAGTGTTGTATATATAACTAATTTACATACACATCTGGGAGGGACTGCATTTACAGGAAAGCAGATCATGCTCTATATCCTTGGGTGAGAGAAGTCATTTATTTACAGCAAATATACAGCAGTTGTTATGGTGGATGATGCTGATTCAGCCTATTCTTTGGCTCATCCATTCTTAACTAACATCGTTGGCTGTTCCCCCATTTAAATATTGAATATAAAGCGCACATGCCAAGTTGCTGGCATGAATTTTGTGTGCTTTGTATTTACCCAACCTCTGTATATTACTTCTTCAATGTGTTTAAGCTACCAAATTATGGCTTTAAATACAACATCATGTACATTAAAAGCAGGATAATATCCGAATTAGATTCTTAATGAACTCACAAGTGATGAGAGATTGTTTACATTTGGGCAAAGGTTCAAATCTTCTGGGTGACAATGTATATACGTTCTACGTCCCACTTGGCATGCAGCTAAACAGAATGGCGATGCTTTAGAAAGGGACCATAGAATATTGTATAATGTAGAAAAGTTTTTAAGATGCTGGATATAAAATCTTGAAATTCTCATTGCAGTTGTATGGAGAGACTATTTTAGTTGGTTTTCCGAGTTACAGCATTGCAGATCAGTTGTTTTGCCAGAGAGATTGCTGGGGTGATCTGGAAATGGAGTGGTTGCCAAACTAATTCAGTTGCAATTATAATTAATTTACTTCTGTTGGTTGAAACTGAGGTTTTGCTTGGCCTGACACATTGAAAATGTCTTTTTTAAACAAAATGTTTTCCAGTTTGTGAAAATTTGGTTGCAGATTTCCAGTTTCATTGTTATTCTTCTTGGCAACCATTTGTTAAGTCTGACCTCTTGATGCCTGCTTTACTATCTATTTTCTGTATTTCTCATACCGAAGTTGCTTTTGAATACGTGGTCATCCTCATCTTACCTACATAAACAGCTTCATTTGTATTAATCTCTCTTCAGCAGTTTTGGCAATAGTGGTCTCTTGTATCAGAATTGAACATTTTTTTAATTTTTTTTTCATTTTATCTGTTAGGTGGTTTAATTGCCTGTGATATGGAATGTACAATTCTCAATACATTGCTCTCTTTTCACTCCACCACATTGTCAACAATGTTGCACTCCTAACCAGTGTAGTCAGACTCGGACTCGGGAAATACTCGGCTGGCTTGGGACTCGGCAGACTCGATGACTCGGATAAGACTCGGATAAGACTCGGCAAAGACTCGGCAAATATGAAAAACATTAAAAATACAGT
>LPNX010081783.1:319889-409753 GCA_001517045.1 Pseudotsuga menziesii | reverse complement strand
GCGAGTTTACCCTGCGAGTATGTCACGAGTACTCGTCCTGGTGGTCGCTCGGCAAGACTCGGCAAGACTCGCGAGTATTCAAAGAGTCTGACTACACTGCTCCTAACCATCCACAACAATATTTTCAACATATTAGCAGCCTAAACTCTAAAAAACCCAGACTGTCACTCTTCGTAATAATTAAACATAATCACTGAACTCATTTGGCAGCATGAATGTGTGTTTTTGTTCTCATGGTTGGTTTTGTCTATCGTCTGTCCTGAAAGAAGGGAAAATAATAATCACAATATAACATTATATAAATTCATTACATGTTGCTGCCAGTGTGCCAAATGCCATTCACAGATCCTCCTTACCCATCCTGGTCGTAGGGAAATATGTCATTCCATGACTGCACTACATGCCCATTTGGCACTCCATGTCTGTTCCCATATCTGGTGATGGATTTATGTAGCATCAAATTGTGATATGCTTATTTCTCTTTGGATTTTTAAAGTACAAGGCTTCAATAATGTGATGAAGTCATGATGTATAATTGACTATTAAAATGATGATTAGATAATAAAATAGTTACGTTGTAACCGTACGTTACTATTTATGCACAAGCTAGTAGGCAATAGATTGGCAAGGAATCGACTGCTAACCTGGCACAACTATGGATCTCCCTTCCAATGTGTCACTACTAGAAGTTCCCTTTTTAGGTTTTCTAGGCTCAACTGTGAGAGAGCCTCGACTAACCAAAGGAGAGACCCTAGCCAAGTTTTTTTTAGGCCAACTAAAGAAGATCTAGCTAACCCAAGATACTTTCCTAGCTCTATTTTTAGGAATAGGTACCTAGCTATAGGTGATTAATTGGATACAAGACACTTTCAATTCAATATTTCAATGATGTGAATAAATAAGCATGAATGTACATTACATAACATAATAAATGAAATGAAGCATGAGCATTAAATGCATTATATTAACAATTAACAATGATTATTCTTGAATAACAAATACCCCCATCCCAAGATGAATTTCAAGTCACAAGGTGTATCAAGGTACTATATCCCCTTGATCTACATTCGGGCTCCCACATTGGTGCTTGGCCCAATCTCTTAGAGTAGTAACCAAGGAGGATAGTGTTGTACAAGACGTTTCACCCTTGTAACTTAGGGTCTGGGGTTACCAACTTACTATTAGACTTGCAGACAATAAGCTTTTATAGAAACTGGAATGAGAATATGAAGATATTTTGGTTTACCCAGTTTATGACGGTTGATCCAAGCTTGGTCTTCTCTTGCTCCAATCTTCTCCAAAGCTTCTAGGGATGCTTCTCTTCACCTGCAAAGAGCCAATTCTTCAAGCAATATCTCATACGTATATAAATCAGAGGTTAGATGAAAAACATATTAATAACATAATTGAACGTATTCATTAAACCAATATACATGAGATAAGCACAATACAAGATTGGAAGAATAATTCTCTTTATTAACAAACAGTGAATAGGTAAGAATACAACCCGGCTTCTGACACAAGGACTCCTTTGCAACCGAAGACTCTGAGTTTTGCTGCTCCAAGACTCTGAAGGTATACCACCAACATAACTTTGCTTTCCAACAATTTATTGATTAGCCCCATCCCAAGGCCTCTATTTATATACTTTGGGAAATAGAGAGGTTTCAAAGGTTAGGATGGTTGAGACAGTTGGGATAGTTATGGATTAGGGCCCAACTAATCTTATCTAATCTCGATTTATATTTTTTAATGTTGAATTAAGGTATATACGAGTATTAATATAGGCAAGGCACGTATGATACGCATGTTGCTCAAAGGGAACTCACGTATGCAAGGTATACGCGGGTTGCAATGCACGTAGTTGCATATGACACGCGAGTTGCAATGCACATAGTCGCGTATGCATCCCAAAATTCAGAATAAAAATATATAAGGTTGGTCTGAAGATAATGCATCAAAGGTCATGCACATCTATAGTGTTTTGGCCATTTCAATCCAAATTGTCCTTTTGTGTATCGACATGATGGATATCAACACTCGGACGGAGAAGTGCCATTTTGGTTGATAACAGATGCCCCCTAATGTGTGAGGTCAAAGGGAAGCGATGGCCGAAATGCATTACAATCTTAGTCTTGGAGAACTCAGAAGTCCAAGGCAGCAGAGGAAGTACCTGAAACAAATACATATCAATGTCATATACAAAATTATATCTAAGAATGCCATGTTCAATATATTGGAACACTAGCTCCTTTACAATATTTGTTTATATCATATGATACAGGTATAAGACCACGTATATTACAAAGGTGGATCGAATACACAATATACAATGATGAGTCTTCAAAATCTGAAAGCTGTGTAGGTGAACACAACACAATATTGCGCAACTTACGTTATAAATGTGAACCCAAGGTCTTCGTCAAAATCCAAAGGAACCAGTACAATCCAGGCCATGTGTTGAAGTCGAACATGGAAATGATTTAACAGATTGTCAATCAATAGGTGAAAACTGACAACTGAAGCAAAGGCATTCACCAATGATGAAAGTGAATCCTAAGGTACCATCGTCAAAACTCTACGTCTTCGTCTTCAGGAAGTGATCATGAGAAACCATGTTGTGATGAGGAAGGCAATAAATCCTCCAACGGATCACAAGAGTGACTAGGAGCTGAATAAGGGAAGGTAGACACAAGTAATATTCAGATAAGATAATGATGGAATAAGGATAATAAGCAAAAACGTGGATAAATCCTTGAACAATGAGCACGACATAGAGATGACCCAAGACAACTTTTAAATTGCAGATAGGACAACTAGACTTATCTATCATGTAGGAGATATGATCAGATTCCCCATGTATAAAGGACAAGTGGAGTAAGAAACTCGAAGTGATAGCTAAGCTGAGAGTGTACATTGAGACATGAGTATCGAAAAGTTCAGAAAGTGCCATGTTCAAGGAGGACATGCTACCACCATCTGTAACCCCAAAAAGAAAACTTCTTCCTTATCTTCCCTGTTAAATTTTAACGAGTCTAGGAAAGTCAACTCATGTCTCTCTTCATTTTTGACAAGTTTGAAGATGGGAGAGAATAGTGCTTGATAATGTCATTGATTCGTAGATTTTACGAGCCCAAACTAGTACATGCTTGTTGGTGTTTTCATGTTTAGAGAGTCTAAAAACTCTGAAGAAGACTCTAGGAGATTCATTTTTAATCCAATTTAGTCTCCCGAGGCTGAAAAAGTATAAAACATACCACAAAAGAACTCTCTTAGCTTTTGAAGAAGTAAGGTGCAACTTTTTCGTACTTAGTCAGGGAGGTCTGAAAAAGGTTAAATTACCACCTACCCAACACTCCTTCAAGAGCAGCGTATAGCTTGAGTTTTACGAGTGTGAATGAAAGCAAGATCACTCGAAAAGATCCATTTGGTTACGAGGAATGGGGCTTACAACAGTAAATTTGATGCTTTGTTCTTAGTGTTTAACGAGCATGACAAAGACATAAAGTACACTTGGAATTTTTTCATGTTTTGGTTCAGAGCACGAAAAAGAGAAAACTAAGCTCATACCG
This sequence comes from Pseudotsuga menziesii, assembly GCA_001517045.1. Taxonomy (NCBI): domain Eukaryota; kingdom Viridiplantae; phylum Streptophyta; class Pinopsida; order Pinales; family Pinaceae; genus Pseudotsuga; species Pseudotsuga menziesii. Next base: position 406,181 of record LPNX010081783.1, on the reverse strand, counting down.
GGCGCTCATTTTCCTTAAGTTTATCCCCTCAGGTCCGAAAAAATGATAAATCTATGCCTAAGAATACTCTTCTCAATTTCGTAGAAAAAAGAGCGATCCTTTCTCGTATTATTCCACATGGTCTGAGAAAGTGGTAACCTACCATCAATGTGGATGCCCATTCACATATTCTTAACGAGCTTGAATGAACAAGTTTACTCGGTAGTCAAGTCTATTTTGAGGAGTTAGACCTGGGCTTAAAGAAACTCCATAAGAGCGGGGGAGCCTTATAAAGGGGATAGCTTGTAAAAAAATACCAAAATGAGGCTTAATTCGGTGTGAAAAATAGCTAAGAAGGCTCCCCTAAACCTACGACAAATGCGGCATGAGTACCAAAAGACAATAATGTGTTCTAAACTAGGGTACTCATGGAAGAAAAGCCCTATCCACGGAAGAACAATGATATAGACAAGGTAATAATGGTAAAACACCATAGTCCGTGATCAAAGTAGTGATCTTATGGTTAAGTTGGATTAGGTATAAATGAAAAAATGCATGCAAATGACCAAAATCCTATCCTATATGAGTGAATAACAACTTTTAAGTAACCTTAGCCTGTTGCATTAGGCAAACATGACATGGCATTAGTTTGATTTTTGATAGAAATTAAAACTATAGGCTAAAAAACCCACACTTTGAAATTATTTCTATAAATAGTTCAAAAATAGAAATCAAAATCACCATTTCATATTTTTACCCAATATAGGCAATTTTTACCTCTGACTTCAATCGCTCGGTGTGGACAAAACAATGGACGATTTTCAAATCCGTAAGTGCTCGGTAAGTCAACGCTTCACGCTCTTTCATTTCATCCATTCAAATTTTCAATTTTATGCAAAATTTTAATGTTTTAAGCCAATTTTAATGAGGTTGCACTGTATACGCGGGTATGCAACTTACACAGTCGCGTACACCCGTTTTATACGTGACTTGTCCGAAGGCAACCCGCGTATGATACGCGACCTGTCTAAAAGATAGTTGCGTATACTACGCGACATAGAAAAATTATAATTAGGGCCAAAATCAAAGTTTTTTAATGATTTTTAATGTTTTATGGTGGCTTTATGGGTAGGATAAAACATGGTATTGGAGTGGAGGGAGAGGAAACATGAAGACATGGACCAAGATGCACTTCACAGTGTTCCCATGGTGCTAGCAAAGTGGGTTGCTGAAGTTATTTTGTATCTCACCTATGCAGGCCAATGTCCGCTTACTAGAGTTTTTGATTAACTACTGGGATCATGACTTAGGTGCCTTTGACCTATAAGGTGAGATTTTGGAAATTACATCGGAAGACATCTATTTCATTATGGGTCTATCATGACGAGAAACACCTGTCAACTTGGAAGGTACAGGCAGAGGCGGTGACCTTCGAAGTGTTCAGGACTATATCAACACTTACTGCACGCCCGACACTCGGAAAAGGGGAACTTGCATCCCTATATCTCATGTTAGTAACTTTCCATTACAGGTGTTGGTAAGCACAATAGTGAGGGTTGCAGGATCGTCATCACTTCATCTTGCAACTCGGAACCAAATGAGAATCGCTGTAGAATGTCTACATGGAGCTATATTTGACAAGTGCTCGGGAGTAATCCCGATAATGAAGAAATAAATCTCTGATTGCAAGAGAGGCCGAAGGAAGAACTTTGGCTATTCTAGTGTATTGGTGGCCTTTTTCTTTGAAAGGGTGCTCGCCATCAGCCCTATAGTACCTCTACCAGCATTCTCTCCCCGTCAGCCTAGACTGAGTAGGTGAGGATAAATTTTCCTTCACCAGGGTGGTGGCGGCTTGGTTCAAAGTGTCTGTGACGATGACTTCTACCTATGGTGGAGACGACAACTACCAGCACTAGAGTAGTTTCCATATGCAGGGATGGATTTTCGGGGTGACAATGACCTTGTCCTCCCTCCTGGTGAGTGTCAGGTATTTTGGTTTTTCAAGTTTTTAAATTTTGATGAATTTTTTTATCATAAAAGATATATACATATGTATAAGAGTTTTTAATCCTTTTAATGTTTAAAATGAAGATATTGGACCAGTATGCCCTGATGGGCATCCTCGTATGTATGTGCGACCGGTGGCGGGAGAACATCAAGGTTTGATTAGGGTTCTTGAGGGGAAGCCGACTAGGCTTACCCAAAGAGTCCCTACGTACGCATTGAGTAGATCCCTGCCATTATGCAAGAACTAGTAGTTGGTATCCCACCTACCTGGATACGCCTTATGAGGAGGGTAGCTAGGGCGGTGCTTGTTTACATAGAGGCCGCAGAGGCTGCTGCAGCTGAAGAAGTTGAGGAGGCTCGAGAACATGATGACTAAGATGACAAGGGTGGTCAAGATTAGACTTAGGAGAATTTTATGGATTGCGATCCAATTTTTGTACATTTTTGTATATTTATACAACTATGACTGGATTTGAGGATCAAGAACTCGACCTATCTATATGGACACACACACACACACACACACACACACACATTTTGCCAGTTTATTTACATGTGTTTTGCAATGTATCTATTGTATATTTTTATGGAATGTGTGTTAAATGCCAATCTAAGATATAATTCACATATGCATCAGTTAACGAATTTTTATTTCTTGGAATATGATTGAATGTAATAAAATCAAAATTTCTTTCCAATAACCTAACTTGCAAAAACTGACGTAATAAAATAAGGTTCCGCACCTGATAAGCTCGATTGAGTTGGGAAACCACCAGTTGAGAGTCAAGTCTAACTTCCAACTGGGTGATGCCATGTGACACGACATCCCATAGAAGCTCAATGACGGCCTTGTATTCAGCCATATTATTGGTAGCAGGACCTAAGCAAGTGCCTCCAGAGGCAACTAGCTGTGCTGAGGGTGAGTAAATAACCCATGCGACTGAAGCCAGATTGCAAGTGTGACTACTAGCGCCATCTGCAAAACTTACGAACCACTCGGAAGACATCTGTAACAACCAACATATGATATAAGAACACAAACTGACTAGCTATTGTACATAAAGTTACATACAATAAAAATACAAGAAAAAGTGCTAGGCCTAAGCATAGTACTTCTTCAGGTAGATCCCATTTCTAGGCTCGGGCAGCTTATTCCCTTCGAAATCAGTTAATTCATATGCCCCTTTTTTCAGTACTTTCAACACGACATAGGGTCTTGATCACATAGACCTGAATTTCCTTGCCCCCAGGGGTTCTTTGTCCTGGTCCCAAAGCAAGACAAGCTCCCCTTCAGAAAAAATCCTAGGTTTGACCGATTTATCATATTGAATTTTCACCATATTCTTGTGAGCCTCATTTGCAGTCAGCACATCTCTACGCTTCTCATCTAGATGTTCTAAGTGTAGCAAACACTCTTCTAGCTCAGTCATATCAAGTAACACATGAATGACAATTTTTAAAGACGAGATTTCACATTCAACCGGGGTTATTGCTTCCACCCCGTGAACGAGTTGGAAAGGTGAGAATCCCGTGGCAGTTTTCACATTGGTTCAATAAGCCCAAAGTGCAGGATACAACATGATGTTCCAATTTGACTAGGTTGCGGTAATAGTACGCTTGAGAACAATATTCAAGGTCTTATTGATTGCCTCGACTTGACCATTCGCTTGCGGGTAGAAAGAAGACAAATGTTCTTGTTTAAAACCTAGCATAGTAGCCAATTCGATCATTATGCTGTTTTGGAAGTGACTTCCATGGTTAGTGACAATCTCTTTAGGAATACCGAAACGTGTGATAATCTGGTTAAAAATGAAAAAGGCTGCAATTTCCCCGTCAGCCTTATAGGTGGCCATTGCCTCTATCCACTTTGTGAAGTAATCTACAACGACAATGATGTATTTGTGCCCCCCCAGTAAAGACTGAGTTGCACGTTACGTAATCTATCCCCTACTTGGTGAAAGGGCCCACTGTGATGACGGGAAATAATGGAGCAAGATGCAACCGCATCTTTCTGGTGTAAAGCTGACAAGGATGACAACGCTTCACGACTTCCACACAATCTTTAAATATCGTGGGCCAGAAATAACTGGCACGTAAAATATTCTGGGCCGTTTCTAACCCAGATAAATGACCCCCACATGCTCCGCTATAGGGATCATTCAGGACAATTTTTGCCTCTTCGTGGGTGAGGCACCGATGCAAAACAGAGTCTACCCCTCTTCGATACAAAGTATCTCCGATGATGAGGTAGTTTTTCGCATGTGTGCGTAATTTGCGTCGCTCTTTCCGCGAAAAGTTTGCAGGACACTTCAGAGTCTAGAGATAGATAAGTATATCTCCATACCAAGGGTCAGAGGTGGAAATCAAGAAAATGTGCTCATCTGGGAATGAGTCTTCTTCAATTGCTATATCTTCTTCAATTGAAGATTCTGCAATGAGCTCTGCATAAACTAAGGATTTTTTGAATTTGGTGGATTGAAAATCTAGGTCAAACTCTCAGAGAATGACTATCCATTTGTTAAATTTGCCTCCAATTATGCGTCGGGACAAGACATATTGGAAATGATTGAAATCTGCCGCTACTACTATAGTCCTCAGTAAGATATAGTGACGTAACCTCTTAACAACATACACCGCTGCTAAGGCCAACTTTTCGACGTAGGAGTACCTTAGTTCAGGGCCAGCTAAAGCACGACTAAGGTAATAGATGACATGCTCTTGGAGCTTATCATCTTCCTGGACTATCACTACCCCAATGGTCAACTCGGATGTGGCCAGATACAATATAAAATCACGAGAGTAATCTGGCGGACGCAATAAAGGTGCCGACAAAAAAAATTTCTTTAATGCCTCGAACTCAAGTTGTGCGGTCTCATCCCATACAAATGAGGTGTCTTGCTTCCACAGGTGCATGAAACCTTTGGTGATCTTGGCATAACTCACGATAAAATGTTGAAGAAAGTTAGACTTCCCTTCCAAGCTCTGAATTTGCCTGATAGAAAGAGGAGGAGATAGATTTACAATGGCCTCAACTTTCAAAGGATCCACCTGAATACCTTTGTTAGAAACAATGAATGCAAGCATCATACTTGACTCGACACAGAAAACACACTTGTGGGGATTCAAGCATATTTTATAATGCCTGCATCATTCAAAAATTAAACGCAAGTGATCTAGGTGATCGATCCTATTACGAGAATGCGTCGGTAGATCATCTAGGTAGGGTTCGACAATAGACTTAATGTCGTGAAAGACAAAATTCATTGCTTGCTGAAAGGTAGCCCCTGCATTTTTCAATCCAAAAGGCATTTTCTTGTACGCAAATGTACCCTAAGAAAATATGAAAGCCGTTTTATGTTGGTCTTCCGGCTTGATTTGAATTTGATTATACCTGGAGAAACCATCCATAAACGAAAAAAATTCACTCCCCGCACAAGCATCAATGATTTGTTCTATGAATGGTGTGGGGTAGTTATCCTTTGGAAAAGATTTGTTTAAATCGCGAAAGTCAGTACACACACATATCATCCCTTGCTTTTTATCGACAGGAACAGGGTTGGATACCCATTTTGTCAAAGCTATCGGGTAAATAAAACCAACTTTCAACAGCTTTTCAACTTTAGCCTTAACGGCTGCCGCTTTACGTGGATTGACGGGTCTAAGTTTTTGCCGATCTGGTTTGGCATTAGGATAGGTTCGGATTTCATGTTCGATTATTGATGGATCTATGCCTGGCATCTCCTCATATGACCAAGAAAATACGTCGCAAAATTCCTTAAAGAAAGCCATATAGATAGCAATCTCCTCAATCTCCTCTAGAGAGCAGCTCGCACCAATATAAACATTTTCCACAACGTTGAGATTTATAGAGATGTTGATAGGAATAGTAACGGAAATGTTTTCCATATTCCCCTCGACAAAGATTCCCTCCCTTGGTAAGGGATTGATTGGTACATCAACATTGCCTGCCAGTCTCACATGGAACTCTTGATTTTCAATCCTGCTTAACTCTGGAAGAAAGTAGGATCTATGATGAAGATCTTCGCAGATCTTATCTCGCTCACTCATGGCTTCCAAAATGGATTCGTCTGAAGGAAAAACAATGTCTAAGCAATTGTCAGTATACAAAGAGTTCTCTGCCCAAGTAGGAAGATAGGTTTATTTCGGCTCCTCTGAGATTCTAGGAGGAATAGAAACAGGATCAATAGTGGTATTAACGGTAGCTTGATAGGCTACTTCCACTACCGATAAAGGCACTTTAGGTTCATAATGGGAAGGAAGGACCCAAGGATCCGTTCTATCGCCAATCGTCGCGATAAACTTTCCTACACTAGTAGAACCTAAGCAATTAATTGGGGCTGGGATATTGAATGTGCCCATTAATGATGAATACATTCTAGCCCCTAAGATCTTTGAAGCAGGTTTGACTTGATCTATGCTTGGCATCTCCTCATGTGACCAGGAAAATATGTCGCGAAATTCCTTAAACAAGGCCATATAGATAGCAATCTCCTCCGGAGAGCAGTTCGCACAAATATATACATTTTCCACAACGTTGAGGTTCGCAGAGATGTTGATAGGAATAGTAACAAAAATGTTTGCCATATTCCCCTCGACAAAGATTCCCTCCCTTGGTAAGGGATTGATTGGTACATCAACATCACCTGCCAGTCTCACATGGAACTCTTGATTTTCAATCCTACTTAACTCTGGAAGAAAGTAGGATCTATGATGAAGATCTTTGCAGATCTTATCTCGCTCACTCATGGCTTCCAAAATGGCTTCGTCTGAAGGAAAAACAATGTCTAAGCAATCGTCAGTATACAAAGAGTTCTCTGCCCAAGTAGGCAGATAGGCTTATTTCGTCTCCTCTGAGACTGTAGGAGGAACCGAAACAGTATCAACAGTGGTATTAACGATAGCTTGATAGGCTACTTCCACTACCGATAAAGGCACTTCGGGTTCATAACGAGAAGGAAGGACCCAAGGATCCGTTTTATCGCAACCGTTGCGATAAACTTTCCTACACTAGTAGAACCTAAGTAATTAATCGGGGCTAGGATATTGAATGTGCCCATTAATTATGAATACATTCCAGCCCCTAAGCTCTTTGAAGCAGGTTTGACCTGATAACCAATGGCTCGATGGACTCATTAGTTTCCATGCGGCCCTTTCGAGTGAAATTGAGTTAGTCTACTGTAACCAACTTCCCTTCATGTGGAAACACTACCACCCGAAAAAGAAAGTTGTAATCCAACGTCGCATCTATTACCTCTATTTCAATAGATACTACCTTCCCTGCCAACTTTATCTCAAAAGCTGGTAGGATACCATGTGGACGAAATGAACTTCCATCGAAAGCAGTAAGTAGGGTGTTCGACAAAACTAGCTATGGAGATCCAAGATCCTTCCAGCAAGACAAGGACATGACACAGGTGGAAGCACCCTCGTTGACAACTGACCTTACAGTTTTTTTTTCACCATGGATGACATCTATCGACAAGGCCACATGATATGACAGAGAAATTTTGACATCAGAAAAATTAAAATTCGCCATGAGGCTCGATGAATCCATACTACCTAAGGCTGCTAAGAGTGCATCTCGCTGGGCGGGACAACTCTGTAACACCTCCAAAGTTGACATCGCACAAGGGGTTTGGGCTAAATATTCAACTACAAAGTAATTGGCTGCATCCCTAGCATTATGATTGTGCAATTCTTTCTTGAAGACACCTTTTGGTATCTTAGGCATAGTTTCAATAGGTTTTTCAATTGTGAGAGGGTTTGAATTTTCACCTATAGACTTGCCCTTCTCAGGAGCCTCCGTCTCATAGTTCTTGTTTCTAATCTGGAGCAAGGGCTGGGATCGAACCATGTTGATATAATTTTGGTCAGGGGCATTAGCAGTGCCCCCTGCTATGTTAGAAATTGAAGCTGCATTTTGTCCTTGGGGAAAATGATCCTTTAGAATAGTCGGTTGTTGATTTTTTAGCAGCTTCTGAGCTTGATCCATAAGAGGGCATTGATGGGTCAGGTGATCTTCCTGGAACAACTTACAGGGAAATTTCACCTTTTTTTTTTCCTTTCCCCCATTAGCATTATTTGTGGGTTTTGGCTTGTTTTGGTTTCCTCACCTTTCTTCCCCTTTTTCTTTTTCCCATCGGGCTGCTAATTGCCCTTTTGGGAGGATTGAGCAAAAATGTTTGCGTTTTTCACTGTAGACTGTTTAATGGACAACTCATGGAGTTGTTTTGCCAAAGATTATATAGTGGGAGATTTAATTGAACCAACCACACCATCGACATGGGGTCCAGGCTTAGGTTTTTCGACAGTATGTGTTGGCCACGGTGCATCAGGGATGATTTCATATAGAATCCCATACTGAGAGTATATCAAATCTAACTGCTGGGCCCTGAGGATAGCCTCTTCCTCATTAGTTACTCCCGAAGTGGATACATCCTTAGATATGTACGGCAATAAGGACTTAAGGAACCATTCTAACAAAAACTCGGGAGGGATAGTGGCCTTAATGAGTCTTTTCCGCCTTCGCCACTCTTGGATATGATCCACAATATGAGTGGCTTTGTCCTGCCGGAAGGTGGACAATAAGTCTATGTCATCATCATACTGTACATGATGTTGGAAATGGTTACAAAACACATTAGCTAAGTCCCAAAAAATATCAAACGCAACAGAGGGCAGTTCAATGTACCACTTTGCTGTGCCACTAGTCAGAGTTCTTTGGAACAATCTCAACCGAACGATGTCATCGTTTAGCGAGTTGGAACAGTACCACAAGTGAAAGGTGGTGACATGAGCCCCTAGGTATTCACCAAATTTGCCTTCGAATTTTGGGATATCCGAGGGTAACTTGGTAGGGACAGGTGGCATCATGTTTCACCAGGTCATTCATTAAATTGGACAAGTCTGACAAGTTTAAAGTTGCTAGGAAATGAAGTTTGGGCCTAACCGGAGCCTGAAAAGTACGAGTCTGGGAAGTAGAAGGACTTGCCCCCAGATTCCCAAATGTAAAAGCGGGGTTTCCCCCAACTACCGGTTGCAAAGTAGTCGGGATACTTTGAAAATGATTCCACCCATAAGCCAGTGGATTGTTCATATGTGGTGCAGTGTATGTGCTTTGAGTTGCTCCAGTTGAAATTGGAGTTTGGAAAACAGGAGCAGGTATCCCTCCACTAAAAAGCGAGAAATGAGAGCTTGTGAAAGGATCCGAAAACAACATTTGAAAACCTTGACCGTAAGAGTTATTGTTTCCAAACTGCACCCCTACATATGCAGGTGTGGGGCATACATATGGAGTGGATGGGGGAATATGCCCCCCATTCCAAGGAAAACCCTGGACAAATGAAGAGGATCCAACATGACCAATCTGAGCAGTGTGTGCAAAAGAATGTGAAGCAAAAGGTACACTAGGTATCCCAGTGACCACCCCACCATAAGAGCCTGCTACGTTTGTGGAAGTCGGTGGCTGAACCACCCAACTAGCTAGAGTTAAGGGAGTAGCAAGTATATTTGTTCTAGGAGTACCAATCAGGGGAGGTGGCACTTCTTCAGCTGGAACAACTGGGATGGGGGTAGATGGACTTTCTCTTGCACTAGTCATAAGTCTGCTCACAGGAACACCAATCATAGGTGAATTGAAAGGACGAACCTGGATGATCACATGATCGTTTAGGTTAGAAAGAGGTGAACGAAAATTTCTTGCAAACGCGTCAACTTACAAGTCTTCTATCTCTACTGTGGTTGTATTAACCTGGTTTGTCCTAAGTTTTGTTTCACCCGGAACTTCACTAATTCCTATCGGTTTAAAAGAACCATCTGTGTCTAATCTATGCCTTTGAGGGGGCAATGGAGGCTCCACCATAGTAAACGGAGGAAGGTTTTGCAATCTTCTTGACCTTCTGAGAGGTTGGTCCTCCACGATTGAAAATTTGACTCTTCACACCCTAAGGCCGGCTAAACACAAACAAACCACACAACAATCACTACAAAATTTCCTAAAGCCACAACAGACACAAGGGGTATAAGATATGATTTCCAGAAGAAAGCTGGGAGACAGTTACTTGGCATCCTTGTAGATGTTCTTAGGCACAAGCGGATGAATCACCCACCACCCTCCCACACCTTTTACTAGGGTTTCCTTCCAAGCCAGTCCAAGGTAAACTAGAAATAACCTTCTGGTGTACCCGTGTATAAATCCTAGATGTCAAAGAGACTAAAGGCAACTGCAACTATGCTGACAGTCTGGGGGGACAGTCGCAAGCTTGGTTCATACACATGGGCAGGGTAGCAAAGCCCGAAACCCTGTCAACACCGGCACCGCATGGGGCCTAAAGGGTGGTATTGACAAAAGTCCCCAGATGCGCAAAAACCTTGGTCTACGCTTTAACAAGGAATCAGAGGGTTATCTCCTCAGTCCAAGTCTCCATGCGGCCTCGTGCTTAACTCCTATTTGAGAGGAGATTCCCAGATACAATCAACATAGAATAGGGTTTACTTATTGATCGACCAACTACGTCTAAATTTAAACAATTGTGGAGAGTTTAAACTCCCTATTCCACAAGTTTAGCCTAAGCTAGTTGGTGTATGAGCCTATAAAATAAAACTTACTAGTAATTTTTAAATTATATCGTTCATTTTAAGGGTTGTTCTTAGTCAGAAGGTAAATTGCGTGAAAGCCTATGATGTTATAAAATCCATAAGAAAAAACAAAAAGATGTATAAAGCAAATTCCAAAGTAAATTGCAACTACTTAAACCAAATTTATTTTCTTTTTGCAAATATAAGCTAATGAAATTGAAACTAAGTGCGAGAAAACTAAGAATTCTTTTTATAATTTTTGAAATTTTATTTGAAAAATACTGAAAAGAAAACGACTAACTGCCACTAAATGCAAAAGTATAAGATGTTTTTTCTTCACTTTTTCAAATTCTTCAAAAACTACAATGCAATTAAATGCATTTTTTTTGAGCAAGTTTGAATAATCAGAGCATATAATAAGTAAAATGAAGTATAAAGGACCCAAAATAACCAACTTCAACCAATCAAGAAGAAGACTCGAAAAAACTGACTTGGAGAGACTATTGAACCCAAAAATTCCACTAGACTCACAAAAGAACGAGTGACACACTGACACTACAAAATGCAGTACAGAGTATAAAGTATCCAAAGCCCTAATCATTGAACTAGACACAAAGCATTGAACTTATAAACCAAGCAGGAGGACCAAATTCAAATCACAAGATGAAAGAAAATTCAAACAAAAAAAACTCAAAGGCTTGAGGACAAGCATAAGGTGTGACACACAAGACTTTAGACTCACAGAGTCATGCCAACAACATAAGACTCCCAAGCAAGCAAACAATCAAACATATAGGGACAAGAAAACCCCACTCAAATTTTATGCTACTACAGGATATACATGACTGTGTATGCAGGAAACCTGCGTACCATACACGGTTGTCTTATAGACCAACCCGCGTACACAAGGTGCTATACGTGACTACGTATAACAACAACCTGTGTATAGAACTAAAATTTTTTCAAAGAAAAAATAATAGCAAAGACTTCTGGGCACACTACACTGAGTTAAAAGCAAGATAAAAAAGACCACACTAAGAATTAGAAACAAAACAAAGACTGGTAAAGAACCTACATGATAAACCCATAGCAGGCTGGGCTCCCTAGTGGAGTCGCCAATTCTGTTGTACATGACATTTCACCCTTGTAACCTAGGGTCTGGGGTTTCCAACTTACAATTAGATTTGCAGACAATTAGCTTTTATAGAAACTAGAATGAGAATAGGAAGATATCTTGGCTTACTCGGTTTATGACGTTTGATCCAAGCTTGGTCTTCTCTCACTCCAATCTTCTCCAAAGCTTCTAGGGATGCTTCTCTTCACCTGTAAAGAGCCAACTCTTCAAGCAATATCTCATACATATATAAATCAGAGGTTAGATGAAAAGCATATTAATAACATAATTGAACATACTCATTAAACCAATATACATGAGATAAGCAAAATACAAGATTGGAAGAAGAATTCTCTTTATTAACAAACAGTGAATATGTAAGAATACAACCCAGCTTCTGACACAAGGAATCCTCTACAACCGAGGACTTTGAGTTCTGCTGCTCCAAGACTCTGAAGGTATACTAGCAGCATAACTTTGCTCTCCAAAAATTTATTGATTAGCCCCATCCCAAGGCCTCTATTTATACTTTGGGAAATAGAGAGGTTTCGAAGGTTAGGATGGTTGAGACAGTTGAGATAGTTATGGATTAGGGCCCAACTAATATCATCTAATATCGATTTATATTTTTTAATGTCGAATTAAGGTATACATGAGTATTAATATAGGGAAGGCGCGTATGATACGCAGGTTGCTCAAAGGGAACTCGCGTATGCAAGGTATACAAGGGTTGCAATGCACATAGTCACATATGACATGCAATTTGCATTACACATAGTCACGTATGCATCCCAAAACTCATAATAAAAATACATAAGGCTGGTATGAAGATAATGCATCAAAGGTCATGCAAATATATAGTGTTTTGGCCACTTCAATCCAAATTGTCATTTTGTGTACCGACATGATGGATATCAGCACTCGGATGGAGAAGTGCCATTTTGGTTGATAACAGATAGTTCATACCCTTGGCCATGCCACCTGACTACCTAGGAATGGGAAGAGTAATATTTTTGAATGTTGTTTTTGGTGCACTACATTTACGAGACCATTGATATGTTGGTTTTAGGATACCTAAGGGGATCCTCGATATGCACAAGGTTCATGGGGTCCGATTGCATGTTCAGTGATGTCTAAGGTGGTATTAGTTGAAGAAGGGGACTAAGTTGGAGTCAAATGGGATGTCCAACATATTACACCTAACGAGGATGTAAGAGACTTGTCCCAACAAAGATCACTATCTTGTTGGATCCCTTCAACCATAATTTTATCCACTCAACGATAAGCTCTTAGTGTTATTTATAGATACCGGAACACGCCTTCTACCAAAGATTCCCTCTGATTAACAACCTATTTTCCATATATGCTCTTCATTATCAAGTTTAAATACAATGTTCAAAATTAAAATCTTAACTAATATATCACATGCATTTAAAGTAAACTCATGGCATTCATCAATAATTGATCACCACATCAATGAAGAGTTATCCCTGTGAAAGATATAAACAACTTATGACAATGGTAACAATTGTTGATTAAGTTGTCATTGATGCCAACATAGGACTTGCAGTGGCCCCTCAGGTTTTCATTGATGCCACCAAGGTCCCCTACAGTGGACAAGCTTAATGAGCAGGTATGAGTTGATCATTGACACTTATGCATGTTTGTCATGATTTTATCACCCTTTACCCACATATAATGGCCAACTGGATGATAGGATTGATGGTTGATTGATTGGAAATGCCCTTGTTGTGGTAGCCTAGGCTTTGGAGCCCATTCACTTATGGTGTGTGCCTTGTAGCACACAGTGGTACAAATTACCCATTATGTGGTCATTTGTTGAAGAGGTCATGACTAGATAGGGTCATGAAGCCCACATACTTGGTATGTGCCACTTGATGTTCGTGGAGCCCACTACTTGCATTTGATGAAGACCTTGATGCCCGTGTAGCCCTTATTGGGGTCATGGAACCCTTGGAGATGGTCATTATGCATGAGAAGGTTTGGCACCCACATACATGGTGGTATGATGGATCTTGGACATTATATGATCATGGTAGATCTTGAATGTACCTTTGTACTTGATAATGGAGTCCTATGTGATGGGCTTGAAGTCCATGGAAAACATCTTGTTTAAATATTACATGATATCTTTGAAAGAGTCTTTGAAACCCTTGCATGTGGTGCCTTGGGTCTTGAACCCACATAATTGGTAGCTTGTTGATGATGACGTATGGTCCTCTTTGTGATTATATGGCTATTGGGATGTTGACGGAGGTGGATCCCATGGACATGCCTTGATATGTTGAAGAATATTTTGAAGAAGAGTTTGAAACTCTTGTAGTTGGTGGTAGGGTCTTTGACGTCCTGTACAAATTGAAGAATTGAAGGGTAATGGACCAAGAAATTGAAAATAATCCCATCATAGGGAGATAGTCCTTTTCAATCCCTTTCCAGTGATATGTGGAGTGTCTCCTAACTCCTTACGATTAAAGAGATATGAATTTTTAAGTTGGTGTACCCCACCTTTTTGGGTTAGCCGACCAAACAAAAGAGAATTTAATTATTTATTGCATGTTGGCACAGTAATTCATTTTTGGGAAAAATGTGTATAAATAACATCCCAACGAACACATTTTAAAGTGTGGTAATTGTGGAAACTTAACTCTGAAATTCGGACAACCTACTGAGGCAAATTCGTGGAGCAGTTGTTGGGTTGAAGAAGGATGATCTCTCTTTGATTTTCGAACTGTTCTCGAGGTAGAATTTAGTAGCATCTGTTGAAGTATTTTTGTGGTATTATCTCTCTAAACTTGGAAACTTTCTGAGGAATCTATAGACTGGACAATAGTCCAAAATCGCCATATTTTGTGGTTATAGCAGTCTGAGCCTTGACATTACTAATTTTTGAAGAATTTTGAAGTCAACAGTCCAAAGGTCACTACAATAGCCGGTTTGTGGAGTCTCTTATTGTTACAGACCTGAGTTTTTCAAGGTATGTTAACTGAGGTTTACATAGTGAACTAGTGGCATGATGGATTACACAGTGAATTGCTAGCATACCGTGAGTTGATGATCACACAATTGCTAGATAATGTTTAATACTATGTAGTGATGATTACATTGCACAGTTGCTTAATGTTCGCACAATTGCTAGTTTATCTTTACACTACACAGTGACGAGTATATAATGATATGATGTGATATGTCCTGAGATATGCTCAACATACAATAATATGATGTTTAATGATTTGATAATGCCTACACCTATGCTCATATGTGCTAGTTATATTTGATGATGCTTACACATATGCTGAATGATATGTTGAACTTGATATGATGAGTGATATTCTTAGCATGCTTAGTGATATGATATGATCAGTAAGATGCTCAGTACACAGTGATATGCTTAGCTTAGTAATGTTTACATAATGATATGCTTAGCTTAGTAATGTTTACACAATGATATGCTCAGTACACAGTGATATTTGAATACATAAAGGGTTTAGTCTTGGATATTTTGGAGAGTAGTTAATCATCTTTGTTGAAATTGGATTGATTCTATATGAACAAATTGTTGGCACCTATTTGATTTCAAAAGTGATTCAAACAGTAATAACCTTTTATGTGACAAGTGGCAACCTAGGTTACTTACAAATGGACAAGTTGTGGTAGTAGTAACAAATTGACTTGATAGTGACAGTAGATGGACTTGATAGACACATTTGAGTTGACTTGAAAGTGGCAGCCTCTGAAGTGGGTCGTGACATGACTAGTGACGGATGATGACAGTGATAGGGCATATGAGACTATAGCAAGACTCTTGGATATGATCAATTGACTTGGCAGTTGATTGAGTTGATGGAGTCATGATTAGGAGATTGACAGATAGAGATCACATTGCAAGCTGAGTCTTACACTTGAGGATTGGACTCCTTACCCTTTCTCAATTGGACATGAGAAGACCAGGCAGGGTCCTGGATTGAGAGTTGGTGCTCTTTGTATTAGTTGGTGTTGATTGTAATCGCGAATATTGATGTCTTCCATTGTATATCATATAAAAAACATAAATAAATCTTTCATACAATTCTAGTGTTTCACCTATGATGTGTTTGCTGCTATGATTCACTAATTTATGCTTATATTACAACATGACATGTGATGATTGTTTAATGAATGTAGTGATGCACTTGTAGCAGAATTATTTGATAGACCCGATTTAACTTGTAAAAGCAAACATGGGTTAATTGACTACACATTGATTCACCCCCCCTCTCAGTGTGACCATTGTGTCCAAAAACAACTTAGCAAGTTCAATGAATCAATGGCGAAATAAACCAAGTAATAGATCATTTCAATTATGAGGCTTACGAGTACGCTTTGATTAGTCATCTAAACTATCATAAAATTTGTATAACATCAATTGCATATAGATTAGATGGAATTTATCATAGTATCCATAACATTAGTGAAATAAAGCTACCATCCATGAATTATTAACATGGAAAGTATTTGAGACATAACTTAATAATGTGTGTTTTGTTTAGTAAACTCAATGTGAGGTAATATTTATTAGGTTGAACTAAGCATTCACATTTAAAGTTCACTCATCATCAAATATGTGAATTGACTAAGGAGCATAAATGTCACAAAAGGTTGCCAAAAATTGTAGTATATGAAGTATTCATCACTTGTCATTCATGAACCATAATATACTAGCAATTATTTGATTAAATTTTATATCATTTGCAGTAAAGAGAAGTATCTCACAACTAGATTATGATGGTAGTAAACCAACAATAATGTTCATCCAAGGATCATCCACAACTACCTTTGGAAATGCAAATTATTTAGTAAAGTTAAGTTGATTCTAATTCATTGTGAGAAGACCAAAACAAGAACCTACTTATGATACCTCACAAGCGAAAAGTGTGAATAGGATTTACAATAGTAACTGGTTATTGCATATGGATATCAATAACGTATTCCTATATGAATAATTATGTCAACAGAAATCATAATTGTTTGAAGTGAAAAGTGTAAATTAGTTGTTAAGTAACTTGTCACAAGTAGATTAGTGCAGTCAGATCCTTAGGGGTTGTAACAACAGGTCTATCATGGGAATGAGGCATGCTTAGCATTTAATCATTATGTGAAAAAAGTATAACAACATAGTATGCTAGACATGAAATAAAGAAGGTAGATTCAAATACTTAGTGTTGAGTATTAGTCCCAATACCAGCCATAGTGAGAATGCATATAACTCATTCTAGAAGATTAAATCCAATGCAAAAGGTAAGTAGGCCTTCTAAAAGAGATTCAACACTAAATTGACTATAACATATATATATACAATGAAGGTTATAACAATAAAGAAAACTAGCAAAATACTAATACGAAATAGTATGTGAACAAATCTAAACAACCTATTTGTTTGAACTTGGATTAGTTTAGATTTAGAAACTTAAACCACACCACAAGTTGTTATTAGGTGCTGGGTTTTAACTTGGATTATAGTGTTTTGGAGACTATGCTCCTTTACTCACTAACCAGGGGGATAAATTCTCGTAAGTTCTCTTGAGGAAATTGAATCCAAGTACCTACACAAACAAAAAATGAGTAAGAGATTGTATAAAGTGGAAGAAATTGGAAATTAAACAAAATGCAAGCTACAAACCCTAGACTAGTGCCTTGAGGAAATCGATTGTTGGCCAAAATGGAGTCAATTAACAAGATAGAAAGATTAAAAATATTTTCAAGGGAGATTGGAGGACAAGTCAATCTATCCTCTTTTCAACAAGTATTGAAGTTGCAAATGAACAAAATAGGTTGCAATAATCTAATGAAACAAAAGCAAGCTTCAAACATAAGGGACAAGGTTGCAACAATCATCCATTACCTTACTAAGCATGAGAAAGTTTTTAAACAATATTAACTCAAACCTTTGTGAAGAAATCATCCACCATCCACAGAACTAATGCACCATAAACACTGACAAGACGAGCCCCTAGAATAAATAGCAAGATAGTATTTTTATTCTATTAGCCAAAATTTTGACCCTTTGAGTGAGATTGATCCCTCCTTTTATAGTATAAGGGGGGGAAATACTTAATGAAGGGGTGCAAAAGGTTGTTACATAGGTTTGTTACAATTTTTATGGTGTCTATATGAGGGTTTCTTGATCAATGGCCCTTTTCACAACAAAAATTGATGATAAAGGCCAATTCGTTAAGCTCATGAAGGCGCCTTCCTAGATTTAGTTGTCAAAAATAGTAAATGATTTCCAATACCATGGGTTTCCTCAATACCAAGGGTGAAAACCATGGGACAAAGTGAAACCAGGTGTCAAAAAACATGTGTTGGTTCCTCAATCCAAGCTCTAGTCAAATCCTCAATCCAAGTAGAATTTGTTGGGACACACAAATTAGCCAAGGGAAGTCGATCCATGTCAAGAGAGAAAAATGAAGGTATAAGATCCAATATATAGGTGAAATACGAGCCATAAGATCCCAATATGCCTCCACATGTGTGGCCGTATTTTCCACATCATCTCAAATCGGCTCAACATATGTGCCATCAAACCAACTAAGCAAGTCAACTTAGGGAAAATATTATTGGCGAAATTCCCTAATTAATCCAAAAAGTGAAATGTCAACTAAGAAATATAACAAAAGAACACTTTTTCACACCTCACTAATAAATTAGACACAATATTAATATTTTTAAATAAAAAACCCAAGAAGTGCCATCAATTAATCTGTCATGCATTGAAATAAGCCTGTGTAAACCCCATGTGCTTGGAAAACCCTCCAGATAGACAATGCTTTGCAGGAGATTGGAACGTGGATTTAGATTGTAGGACCAAATGGGTGCCCAAATCTACCAAAACATAGTTAAGATAGAGTTTATATCAATCCTATTCACGTTCATGAAGTTTTTAGGCTGCCCATTGACACTGAAAATATGCCTCTATAGAATACGACCAATTTAGAAGAGTTCAAGTATGGGAGGATAAAGAAGAGGCAAATGAGTGCTCAAATATACTCTTAGATATGAGAAACACCGAGCATATCATTCCCGTGCATGTTTATGAAAATCAACACTACAATCTTTATGGAAAGGCCCACTACCTTTTTGGAGTAAACTAATATGAGGAAATAGTGATACGAAAAATGCCATGGATATTCCACTGGATCAGTTCATCACAACATATTTTACATCTTAGTTCATTTTTAATTTCATAAAACACTGAATACAATAGAACTAAAAAATAAACTAAAGAAAATAAGTGCACAATCCACACAATAACACAAGATACCATCAGAAAACCGATTATGGGAAAAACTCATCCACAAATGAGGACTATGCCCCGGTCTTCATATCAGAATGCAAATACAAAGGAAATGTTACTCCCTATGGAGTTACCTATGAATCTACGACTAGAATGGTTATTGCAGGACCTCTTATCTCCCTTGTTCTGCTTTAACATCCACACTCATGCTATTGCTCGACTATGGAACAATACAATACGTCAAAAGAATAACTCCCTTCTTCTAGAAACCTAATATTTAACATATTCCAATAGCCATCTAAGGTTGGTTTTAGGGTTTTTGCATGCCTCAACTTTTGATTAGTGTTAGGGTTTTGGTCCTTTTAGGATGTTCTTGAAGGTCCACACATTACTAGATACACATGTGTGAAAAATGAGAGCTGACATGGATTCCACTCAGTACCATGGTGGTCAATTGGATAGGTCAACTTGTGGGAGACATAAATTTTGCACATGGACTCTATTTGAGGTGATTTTTGGACCCTTTGAAAGGTCTCAGAGTGTAGAATCATGTAAAGGGCAATTTCATAACTGATGAAATCTACAAAATGAGACATGCCCATAAAATGGTCCCTACAACACAATTCACCCAATCTTCTAACCCTGAAAGATCCAAGAAGATGAAAAATTATATATTGATCCATTTTGGATCACACCTCCCCATTTCAAGAGTCTTTTGGTCTGAAAAAAAATTTAGTGAATGAGATGAGGAAAATTTTCCTCTTCCTTCTCTTTGGAGGAACATTTATCCTTGCTTGGAAGTTTCCTTTCAACCCCACCCACCAGAGTTCATATTGTCCCTTCTTGGTAGTTCTAGACTTCTTCTGCAACACTACGGTCTTCTGATAACTTTGTCTAAACCTCTAGTGCTAAGTATTCTAGAAAATATAAGACCTTCTTAGGTTCTTGATCCAACATGGAAGGTTCATAGAGTTTTATATTTTCCACATTCACTACGGAGTAAATGCAAATGTATATGTGAAGATGAGTCTCTAGGAATTATCTCCCAACTGATCTAATACCTCAAAAAGGGTCATACCTCAGATCCTTGATCTTCTTTCCAGGACCCTATATTCTTTCCTTGTTCATGTGTAACCATAATTCCCCCCCACCATGAATGTTGTCTTGTTGGAGACATTTACCACCATACACACTCATTTTGGTCAATTTGGCATACTTAAACCACTATCCTAAGTTTTATTGACTTAATAGACATCAAAGGAGCACTATATGACATCAACATGAGCACACCCACGCCTACTTTCATTAGAGGAGGATAACTAAGCCTTCTCCTTCATTCGGGGAGGCTAACTAGAGCACTCCAGGGGTTATCTGAGTGTCATAAATGCAATTTATTGCTAACTGACAGTTACAATAAGTTAAACAGATTAGTGAAGGCACCCCCCTTCATTAAATTTATTATTTAATGAACTGGAGTCAACATGGGCGCCTCCAACCACTGCTAATGGTCAGTTACACTTCAGTTAACCTCATCGGGGTTCAATGGAGTCATTGATGTGCTACCACTTGTTGGTTAGCTTGCAGTGACATGTGTTTGAGCTACTTTCAGTTAGACTAAGTCATTTATTGCACTCTAAATTTAGTTAGGACTCAGTTGAGTCAATTAGGGTTTTCATCAGTGGTTAACTTGAGTGTTTACTGTGGCTTACATTCAGTTAAGCTAGACTCACTCATTCAATTTGAATGACCTCATTGGAAATTTGAATTGTCTTGGCATTCATGCATCTGGCATGATCATTGTATTGTATCATCATTCTTTCATTTGATTATACAGTGCTGCTACTTCCATTGTAGCACCATTTTGCCAATTTTATGCATATTTGTCTATATACTTTGTGAGACTGTGTTTTCAGTTCCTAGAACACTGTGACAAATTAATATGGTATTAGAGCTCATGGTGGGATGAATCTCATATCTCTCAAAAATAAGGTTTTTGACAGATCTTGCATGAAAAATTGAGCAAAGCTCAAAAACTCTAGCACTGCACCAGAAGCCAAGGCTTACCACTTAATACCCCAAGAAAGGAAATTGTTGGTCAAGCTTGCTTGATCAACTATGTTGGGTGTGAAGAAAGCCTAAAATGTGCAGGATGTTTGACCTTACGGTGACCCTTTTGTTGTGATTTGCAGGTTTTTAACAGGTGAAAGCATTCGCTCCATTAGTTTCAGATGGCTTCTTCCGTAGAACTTTTTACTCCGTTCAATTTCTACTCATGGAAAGGAGACATGGAGATCCATCTACATGCCATAGGACTCTATAGGGTCACTATGGAAACTGAAGAAGAGCCTGCTTCTGTGACAAAACAATCTAGATTCTTGAACAAGAAAGATGAAGCATTCAGATTCTTGTGCCTCTCTGTTTCCCGGGATTGAAGACTCAAAAGGAAATCTGGGACAAATTGGAAACCCTGTATGGAAAGTAGGATGATTTGAGAGTATACCAACTTGAGAAAGAGTTGACATCTCTCCAGCCTTCCAATTTCGATACCTTGAATGACTTTTTCACAAAGTTCAAGCGCATTGTCTTACTGCTAAAGCAATGTAAAGTGGAGAAGGAGGATGATAAGCTCATCCTCACCATACTCTCCAAACTTGGAGCTGATTATTCAGTTTTTGTCTCTACATTCCGTGTAGGGAAGCTCACAACCCCTGGATGGAAGATGCCTTCACTCAATGCCTTCATTGAGTCCCTAACAAGCGAACATGATAAGCTTGTCTAGATGGGGATCATGATATCCTCCTATGATGAAGGGCTCCATGTATCAAAGCCCGAAGATATGAAGGGTAAAGGAAAGAAGCAGAAGAACCCAAAAACCAAATTTGAAGCTCCTAAGCCTAAAGTTGAAAACCAGCAGCAGGAAGAGTCTTCCGACTCAAAGAAGAACAAAGAAAAAAGGGCATCATGGAAAGGAAAAAGTAAAGTGTTCATACTATGGGAAGGGTTTCCACCCTAAAAATGCCTGCATGAAAAAGAAACTCGATGAAGCTACCTCTGTCCTTGAGAGAAATCACATCAATATTCCGGAAAGCTTTCGAAGGAGAGATCAGCAGGATCGGGAACCACAACATGAAAGAGGTCATGCCCTCATGGCAAGCACTTTGAAGTCCAAAGCACTCTTGATATATTTTGGAGCTTCGAAACACATGATGGTTGAAGGAGACTCCTTCTCATATTTGGAGACCAGAAAATCCATCCCCATTCACATGGGATATGACTCCACCATCATTTCAGAAGGACAAGGTACTGTAGATCTTGAGAATGGCTATTTTTCAAATGTTTAGTATGTACCATCTCTGGCATTTAACCTCCTTAGTGTTTACAAAATTACACATACGGGAGTTCCCAAGAGAGTATCCTTCAACCCGAATGATGTAGAGATCACAGAAATTGCATTCGGGAAACTTGTAGCTAAAGGCCTTGCAAACCATCATGCAAAATCCTATGAGTTCTTCCATTTTGTGGCAGATGCAAAGCCCACCGCATTGCTGACTCATGGAAATGAATTTAGTAGAATTTGGCATGAGAGGTTCGGCCATCTCAACTTCAAATAATTGCAGCAATTACATAAAAATTCTATGGTTGAAGGCCTCCGGGTCATCAAGGAAACCACTGGAATTTGCAAGGGCTGTGTTGTTGGAAAACACCCTAAGCACAAGTTCGATCGGGGGAAGGCAAGCCGAGCATCATGCATCTTGGGATTGATACATTCTGATATCAGTGATCCCATGCCTATCACATCCATGAATGGATCAAGGTATGTTCTGAATTTTATTGATGATTTTTCCAGGTACACATGGGTCTTTTTTATAAAAAAGAAGTCTGAAGTCTGTGAAAAATTCACTGATTTAAAGGCCTTGATTGAGAATGCATCTGGCCAAAAGATCAAGATCTTGAGATATGATAATGGTGGGGAGTATGTCAGTAATGAGTTGCTGCACATATGCTCCCAAAGTGATATTCAGGTCCAACATTCAGTTCCCTACACTCCCCTGCAGAACAATGTAGCGGAAAGGAAGAATCAGTCTCTCAAGGAGATGATCTCTTGTATGTTGGAACCAAAGAAGTTGGATGAAAATTTGTGGGCTGAAGCCATGCATGCTGTAGAATATATTTAGAAGAGAGTGCCACACTCATCCATGAAAGGGAAGACCCCTTTTGAAGCATATTTTGAACACAAACCGGATGTGTCGAATCTGCGGGTGTTTGGGTCCACTGCATGGGCCTGAATTCCACTTGATAAAAGGAGGTCTTTGCAACCGCAAAGCATAGAATTTATGTTTATTGGGTATCTTGATGGATCAAAAGGTTTCAAGATGCTGGATATCAAAAAAAAATAGATCATCATAGAAAGGAGTATCAAGTTCGATGAGCCTTTTCAGGAGGTGAAACTAGTGAAGGAGAAAACTGCTGAATTTCCTTCCTATTCTACTGAATATTTGGATGATGAAATTGGGGGTTGTTGATGTATTTGTAACTTAGGATTGTATTCATCCATATATCTTATGTATTGTACCCAATGGTTTATTCTGGGATGTGTCAATAATGTAATTGAGTCATGTCATGCCCCGATGTTCCGATCGGGAAGTTTCTATAATGAGAAAGTCATGTCAAGTCATTGTGGGTAACCCTCCTATTTGTTAAGGGTTAAAGTCCCCATAGTTATGGGGACCTAGGGTTATTAGAATATCCTAATGAAGTCGACCCTAGGTGAGTCATTGTAAGCTGGGGAAATAGTCCTCACCATCTAAGTCAAGGTTAACCCTCCTTGTTGAGCAGAGGGAAAAGTCCCCACAAGTTGTGGGGCACTAGGGTTATTAGACACTCCTAGAGATGTCGGCTCTAGTAAGTAATTGTTAAGCGAGGCCAACATGTTGGAGTGCGCTTCAAGTGAATGAAAGAATATGAATAGAGAGTGAGCCTCTCTATTTTATACACACACACTCACTCATTGGGGCGCATGAGTGAGAGAGGAGAAGCTCTTTCAATGTGAGTGAGAGAGACAGAAGCTGTGGAGATCATCTTTATGTTTTCAGGTTTTACTAATGCCATTAGTGCTCATTCTATCTCTAAGGAAGTTGTGGGGTTTTATCCTTTATGGTTTCCCCGAGTAAAATTCTTTGTGTCTCTTGTATCTTGTGTTGTGC
Organism: Pseudotsuga menziesii; assembly: GCA_001517045.1. Classification (NCBI taxonomy): domain Eukaryota; kingdom Viridiplantae; phylum Streptophyta; class Pinopsida; order Pinales; family Pinaceae; genus Pseudotsuga; species Pseudotsuga menziesii. The sequence goes on along the minus strand of LPNX010081783.1, from coordinate 381,988 downwards.
TTATGTTTTATTGCTGTACATGTTATTCTCTCAGTTAAAGATCCTAAGATCATAATGCTAGCTTGAATGATAAAAATATAACATGGTATCAGAGCTAACCTGAGAAGAAGACATTATGCAGCTGCAGAAGCTAGGGATTCCTACTTTTTGTGTCTCTATCCACAATCCATCAGCAAAATTATGCTAGGCCGACTCTCCATTGAAGGGCACATCTTTCTGTCGAAGCGGAATTCGATTCCAAGCATTTTCAGTTTTCGGTGCGAAAATTAGGGCTTTCTACAGAAGAGGAAATTTTGCGTGAGCCTAGTATAGGATTTCTCTCCTCATCAAAATCGAAGTTTAGAGACCAGGATCAATACTTTTTGTCGGGTGAAACTTCGGGAAAGTCAAACCCTAGTTTGACCCCGAGCTAGAAAAACCCTAAATACTAAAACTGCTACGTTTTGGTACATTTGATATAACCTGATATTGGAGAAGGATTAGGAGCTGAAAATTGCAAAGGCCAAACATAAAATCTTGATTTAGACTGTATCCAAAATTCAGCCTCAGATTCACTATACTCTGGGAGATATGATCCCTCCACATTAGGGTTCCAGCCTCTTCCAGAATTCATCCCAAAACAGGACACCTAGGGAGAATTGATATATCTTGGGCTACACAGGTACAAATGAGATTTATAAAGATTTTATAGAGAGGGCACTGAATTTAATTTCTTTTGTTCGATATTTTGACTCAGAAGATGAACCAGTGACACGTGGTAGTCCGTACAAATTCGCTGTTCTAAACAGTCCTGTAACAGGTCACCTTGGGAAAACAATCATAAGTCCCAATTGGTGAAACCAATTCTGATGAAAACTATGGTTTTGGATCAGGGACATGCGAGGCTACCTCAGTGCAAAGTTTCAGACACATAGGAGTAGTAATTTTGGAGATACCGCAGAAACAATAACAAGCATTTCTGCAGAAGAAATTGGAAAACTAGGGCTTCCTGTTCCGAGAGCTTCCCTCCACTGTTTTTAGAAAAGGAGTACATTGGAAAGCTTTCCTTGAAGAGATATATCCTTCTATCCAACCATATCTGAAATATTCCAAGTTTTGAAAATTAGGGTTTCTCTGACAAACCCTAGATCAGCCAGCTCCGGAACCAGGACAGACACCTCAAATCGGTAAGATGTAATATTTTGCTATTATCATTTGAGGTTTTCATTTCAAAGTGATCTATCACATCAGCTTGATGATAAGATTGGTGAAGTTGAAAACTTCCAAGCATGGAAGCATATGATCTCCTTGAAGAAAATGAATTGGATACCTACACAAGTAGAGAGGTTCCAGTTGCAGAGGGAGATGAGGCTAGAAGCCTTACACAAGAAGAACTTGGTCAAGGCCAAGAAGATCATTGTTGATTCAATCACAGATCAACTTGTACCACAAGTGTCTTCCCTAAAGACACCGAAGATATTTTATTCCTTGACCAAGCTATTTGAAGGGAAGAACATAAATTAGAAGATGGCTTTGAGAAAACAGTTGAAGAATGTGAAGATCCAGAATATAGAACAACTTGAAGCGGTAGAAGAAGAAGCGGAGAATGCAGAAGTGGTGATAGCCACCTTGAATGGCCTCCCAGGATCATAGGATTCATTCATGCGAGGAATGTGTGCCAAAAGGAAGTGATTACTTTTAGCAAACTCTAGGAAGAGCACACACAAGAAGAAGAAGAAGCTCGACTCATAAGAAGAGAAGAGAAGATGGGAGCAATTGAAGATCAAGCTCTCACCATCCAAAGAAGATCCCTCAATCGATGAGGAATATGAAGATCTCAACTCTTGAAGAACCTCTTATCCACCTTAGCATTTGGATAAGAAATTATGCTATTATGAATGAAGAAGATGATGAAGGCTCAAGAAGGAGTCTACCCATGAAACAAATAAAGATAAGTATTGTCATTTCATGATATTGTTTTGTTATGCATTTGTTTATATCCAGTTGATGTATTATGCATGATAGGATGTTTGCATTAATGACAGTATACTACTAATATGCATGTGATGGGTAAGTAGCTCATGGTGCTATAATCCTCTCCATTGCTACTTATCTAGAATGAAACCTCTTTGCTAACATATTGGATTAGTGCACAATCTCAATGTTGTCCTGGTAGAGATGGAAGGCATCTAGAAAGTTTCCGTGAGATATGGATGGATGTTGTATTGGCTAAAGTATTTGCATGATCATATATTTATGCATTAGAAATTTCCAGTATGAATATTCCTTATGAAATTTTTCGAACCATACAATTGTATTTGACTTGTAGGAAATATCGCATACATAATCACCTACAAGAAAGGAAGGATGAGACTTGTTCCGAAGAACAAGTGACGACATTTAAAAATGAAGAATAATATGACGAATGCAGCGACATCATTTATGCAGAACCTTCCAGCCATGAAGAAGTAACCAAGAAGAAATGGAAGACCAGTTCAAGAAGAATGATGTCTAGGATGCAGTATCGATGCGTGAAGGAAAGTTCGTAGCTCCATCATGCAGTAGATTGAAACATCATGGGATACAAGGCAATATTCATAGCATGAGGCATAGACTGCGAAGAGACATTTGCAGCCACTAGAGATACAGATGAAATGAAGAATCATGTGTTCAAATGAAAGAAGGCCTTGTATGAGATCATAAGACACCCATGAGATAACACATACATAATGATCTTGATGAATATCTGAACCTTTGATACAAGGTTGAAGATGACAAGCTCACAGATGGGTGCAAGAAGAACTTTTGAAAAAGTTCAAGATAGAGGATATTGGTATCCAGTGATCCTAGATGGATACATAGAATGTTAGTAGCAGAGGAAGCTACTTGTCACTCTGGTACAGAATGTTTCAGTGCATAGAGTACAAAAGATAGAGGGAATATGATTCTTCATAGGGAGTGACTGCAGAAGATCTTGAGGTTCGACATGGTACGACATAATGGACCAATTACTGATGACTCTAGGATTTACTGAGAGTAAAGTGGATTCCAACCTTTGCTTCAAGGTTGAAGGCGGAAGACCAGTGATGCTCTTGTTATGTGTCAATGCACTATTTTCTAGGCATGGAGGTGTGAACTAGGGAAGTATGTAGTAGAGATTTTGAAGAGGTTCAAGATAATGGACTGCAAGGCAATGACCACACCTATGGAATTGAAGCTGAAGCTATTGAGTGTTGCTTCATCAGAGACGGTTGATGCCACGATGTATCATTAGATGATTTGTTCCTTGATGTACTTGACGAATACGAGACCAGATATTTGCTTTTCTATGAACACATTGAGACATGCTCACCTGATGGTTGCAAAGCATGCAGTGAGGTACTTGAAGGGTACATATGAATATGGGATCAAGTGTGATCTCTTGGTTTGGCAGGATGGAGTCTTGCATGGCGCTGAGTACAGCTGAGGAAAAAGATGTTGCCACTTGCTGTTTGGGAGGTAGTATGTTTCTTTTGAAAACTACTATTTGATTTGGTTGATCTGAATTGCATTTTGTTGTATGATGCAGAGAGGAGTAGTGATCCAGATCAAGATCTCTTGAAAGAAGGATTTATAGCATAGCTAATGAGACAGGTTTCCTGCGGATGTAATCGGTCCTGGTGAAGCTTGCAGGTCATCCTTGGACGTAGTCAGCCCCGGTGTGATTCTATGCTAGAAATGGCCAAAGTGAAGTTTGAGTACTTCAGGGAGAAGCTTGGTGTTCCCCAGATTGATGTTTCCTCCAAGGGAAAGTGATGAGACCCATAACCATTCTGACATGGTGAGAGGATTGGTTCCTTCCATGGTCAGATGTAAGGGCTGAGCCATTCTATCATGGTCAGAGGATTTAGGTTCCTTCCATGTTAGATATGAGTGCTGGCCATTTTGTCGAGTAGGACAGATGTAAGGGCAACTTCCATTCTGAGAATGGAGGCACCTGGTCAGTTACCAGGAAAACTCAGTCTAGGATTGAGAAGCCATTCTGATGTGATAGAGGGATGTGTTCCCACTTGATCAGATGTAAGGGCTGAACCATTCTATCATGGCTAAAGGATTAAGTACCTCCCATGTCAGATGTGAGTGTTGGCCATTCTGACGAGTAGGTCAGATGTAAGGGAAACTACCATTCTGGGAATGGAGGCTCCTGTTCAGCTACCAGGTAACTCAGTCAGGGACTGGGGGCCATTCTGATGCAATGGTAGGATTATTTCTTCCATGATCAGATGTGAGTGCATGCCCTTTTCGATGCGGTGCTTCATGCATGGTCGGATTGTAAGTGCAAAGCCCTTTTCGATGTGGTGCTTCGTGCATGGTCAGATTGTAAGTGCTGAGCCCTTTCGATGCGACGCTTTTGAGCATGGTCAACTGTAAGTGTTGTTCCTTTCTGACAGGATGAGGTTGGATGTAAGTGCAGAGCCTTTTCGATGCGGTGTGCTATCATATGGTCATATATAAGTGCTGAGCCATTCTGGTGCGATGTGTTTACACATGGTCAAATGTGAGTGCTTGGCCTTTCTGACAAGATGAGGTCAGATGCGAGTGCTGGGCATGCCTTTATGACAAGATGAGGTCAGATGTAAGAGCTGGGTGGGCCATTCTAACTTAAGTGTTAGATATAAGCATTGATGAAGACCTACATGAAGGTTAGGCCTACAGGATTGACTCTGCAGAACTTCCTGTGACGAGAAGAATGAAGAAGATAGCACCATTTGATTGAGATAGTAGAAGCAATAATGATGATGATGATTTAGTGATGATCCAGCTTCGATGATGATCTAGATCAAGTGATGATGTATACTTGATGATGATCCAGTAGTGATGATCCCGATCAAGTGATGATCCAGTAGTGACGATCCAGTTCAAGTGATGATCCAGACTTGATGATGATCCAGTAGTGACGATCCAGATGAAGTGATGATCTAGACTTGATGATGATCCAGCAGTGACGATCCAGATCAAGTGATGATCTAGACTTGATGATGATCCAGTAGTGATGATCTAGATCGAGTGATGATGATCCAGATCGAGTGATGATCCAGATCCAGATGAAGATGACTTGAAGATGAAGATGACCTGAAGATGAAGATGACCTGAAGATGAAGATGACTTAGATGACTTGAATATGAAGATGACTTGTTGATGATCCAGATGATACAGAGAAGAAGACTTGTGCTGATAAATTGTGTCGAGAGAATACCTTCCTAGTTAAGAGGGAGTGTTGATGTATTTTTAACTTAGAAATGTATTCATCTGTATATCTTATGTATTGTACCATGATGTTTATTCTGGGATGTGTCAATAATGTAGTTGAGTCATGTCATGCCTCGATGTTTCGATTGGGAAGTTTCTATAATGAGAAAGTCATGTCAAGTCATTGTGGGTAACCCTCCTATTTGTCAAGGGTTAAAGTCCCCACAGTTATGGGGCCCTAGGGTTATTAGACTATCCTAGTGAAGTCGACCCTAGGCGAGTCATTGTAAGCCAGGGAAATAGTCCCCACCATCTAAGTTAAGGTTAACCCTCCTTGTTGATCAGAGGGCAAAGTACCCACAAGTTGTGGGGCACTAGGGTTATTAAACACTCCTCGAGATGTCGTCTCTAGTAAGTAATTGTTAAGAGAGGCCAACATGTTGGAGTGAGCTTCAAGTGAATGAAAGAATATAAATAGAGAGTGAGCCTCTCTATTTTATACACACACACTCACTCATTGGGGCACATGAGTGAGAGAGACAAAAGCTGTGGAGATCATCTTTATGTTTCTGGGTTTTACTGTTGCCATTGGTGCTCATTCTATCTTTGAGGAAGTTGCGGGGTTTTATCCTTTATGGTTTACCTGAGGAAGATTATTTGTGTCTCTTGTCTCTTGTGTTGTGCTTATGTTTTATTGCTGTGCATGTTATTCTCTTAGTTAAAGATCCTAAGATCATAATGCTAGCTTGAATGATAAAAATCTAACATGGGTGATGACCGTGATTTGGATCCTTTGATTTATGATATCAGTGTACAACAAACATTAGATGATGAATCAGAACCTAAAGTGCAAAATCATCTCCCAACATGGGCCCGACAGACACTCTCCTCTGCAGGAGATAACATTGGAAATCTGGATGATCCAAGGAGAACCCGGTCTGATTTCCAAAGAGCAGGTACTGCGCTCTCTTGTCTTGATTATTTGCTGTTAGAATCTCATTATTTGATGATAAGTTCAGACACAAATTCTTACTACCATGCTCGGAAGGATCCAATATGGCAAGTTGCCATGGATGAAGATCTGAATTCTCTTCAGAAAAAAACTACTTGGGAGCTAGTTTCTCTTCCTCCGGGAAGGAAATTGGTTCAATGAAAGTGGGTTTTTCGGAATAAGGTTGCCGCAGATGGAAGCACCTAAAAATATAAGGCAAGGCTGGTGGCAAAATTTTTCTCCCAGGTCCAAGGTGTGGACTACCATGAGACTTTTAAACCGGTTGCAAAAATGGACTCCATCGGCCTAGTTTTGGCAATTTCAACATCTAAGCACTGGGAAGTGAATCATATGGATGTTAAGTCAACATTTCTACATGGGGATATTCATGAGGAGATATACATGAAGCAGCTTGAGGGCTACATTTCTGATCCATATTTGGTTTGCAAGCTAAAAAAGTCACTATACGGTTTAAAACATGCCCCAAGAGAGTGGTATTCCAAGATGGATGCCTTCCTTCTCTCGCAAAACTTCCAAAGGTTTAAATCAGATCCAAATGTGTATATACAGTAGTCTGATGGTAATTTGATCATCATTATTTTTATATGTTGATGAATTACTGATCACAGGTAGCATAGTTGCTTCTATTTCAGTCATCAAAACTGCTCTCCACAATGCATTTGAAATGAGCGATTTGGGGCTCTTAAAATAATTTTTGGGGATCGAAATTGAGCAAAATTATGATGGGATAATGGTCACTTAGTCCAAATACATATCAAAAATGTTAGTCAAGTTTAACATGGCTGAATGTAGGCCTACACCATTCCCTTTCCTTTCAGGGATCAGCCTTGAAGAAGGAAAAAGCACACCTCCCATGGACTGCACTATTTATCGACAATTGATTGGTAGCTTGTTGTACTTGACTCATTCTCAGCTTGATATCTGTTATGTCATGAATGCTGTATCAAGATACATGTAGTAGCCCCATGATATTCATTGGAAGGCAGCCAAGAGGATCCTCCGGTACATTCATGGAACCAGGACCTACGACATTCACTATGCTGCAGAGTCTGAGCTAAAGCTGGTTGGATACATAGATTTCAATTGGGTGGGTGATTCTATTGATCGGAAGTATACTTCTAGATATGTATTCATGTTTGGTGGTGGCCCCATTTGCTGGGATAACAAAAAGAAGGCCACCATAGCATTGTCTTCACTAGAGGCCGAGTATCGAGGAGCAGTGAATGCTTGCATCCAAGCTGTTTGGTTGCAAGGAATTATTTCAGAGTTTGATCTTGGTGGTACTTTGTCCACTGTCCTCTTTTGTGACAGTCAAAGTTCTATTAAGATATCCACATATCTAATTACCAGGAAGAGGACAAAGCATGTAGAGATACAGATGCACTATATCAGGGAGCTAGTGCATGACAGGACCATCATTCTGCAATACTGCCCGACTGATGAGCATATTGTAGACATCTTCACCAAGATATTTTCAGAAAAGAATTTCTCTTACCTCCGTTCAGTGTTGGGGGTGATCCAACTACTTTCAGTGTTCAGCTTGAGGGGGGGTTTTCCCTCTTTTCCTCACTTAGTTTGTTTTGAGCATTGTTTGAGTTTTAGTATTATACATGGTGACCTATGGAATTTGTTGCAGGGGCCCTCGCATTCTTATGCACTTTATGTTTTCTACTCCTCCTGAGTATAGCTTAAGCGAGGGTCTTGGAGACATTTACCACCATACACACTCATTTTTGTCAATTTGGCATAGTTAAACCACTATCCTAAGTTTTATTGAATTAATTGACATCAGAGGAGAACTGTATGATATCATCATGAGCACACCCACTCCTACCTTCAGTTAAGGAGGCTAACTAATCCTTCTCCTTCATTCGGGGAGTCTAACTGGAGCAATCCAGGGGTGATCTGAGTGTCATAAATGTACTTTATTGCTAACTGATGGTTCCAATCAGTTAAACGGAGCAGTAAAGGTGCATCCCTTCATTAAATTGATTATTTAATGAACTAGAGTCAACAAGGGCACCTCCAACCACTTCTGATGGTCAATTACACTCTAGTTAACCTCATCGGGGTTCATTAGAGTCATTGATGCGCTACCACTTGTTGGTTAGCTTGCAGTGACATGTGTCTGAGCTACTTTCAGTTAGATTCAGTCATTTATTTCACTTCAACTTCAGTTAGGACTCAGTTGAGTCAATTAGGGTTTTGATTAGTGGTTAACTTGAGTGTTTACTGTGGCTTACATTCAGTTAAGCTAGACTCACTCATTCAATTCGAATGACCTCATTGGGAATTTGAATTTTCTTGGAATTAATGCATCTAGCATGATCATTGTATTGTATCTCATTCTTTCATTTGATTATAGAAAGCTGCTACTTCCATTGCAGCACCATTTTGCTAATTTTATGCATATTTGTCTATATTCTTTGTGAGACTATGTTTTCAATTCCTAGACCACTGTGACAAATTAATATGGTATCAGAGATCATGGAGGGACAAAGCTTAGATCTCTCAAAAACAAGGTTTTTTACAGATATTGCATGAAAAATTGAGCAAAGCTCAAAAATTCCAGCACTGCACCAGAAGCCAAGGCTTAGCACTTAATACCCCAAGTAAGGAAATTGTTGGTTAAGCTTGCTTGATCAACTATGCTAGGTGTGAAGAAATCCTAAAATGTGCAGGGTGTCCAACCTTACAGTGCCCCTTTTGTTGTGATTTGCAGGTTTTTAATAGGTGAAAGCATTTGCTCCAGCAGTTTCAAATGGCTTCTTCCGTAGAACTTTTGACTCCATTCAATTTCCACTCATGGAAAGGAGACATGGAGATCCAACTACATGCTAGAGGACTCTATAGGGTCACTATGGACACTGAAGAAGAGCCTGCTTCTGTGACAGACAAAGATAGATTCTTGAACAAGAAATATGAAGCATTCAGATTCTTGTGCCTCTCTGTTTCCCGAGATCTTCTTTTCCATCTCTCAGGATTGAAGACTCCAAATGAAATCTGGGAAAAATTAGAAACCCTGTATGGAAAGTAGGATTATTTGAGAGTATACCAGCTTGAGAATGAGTTTATGTCTCTCCAGCCTTCCAATTTTGAGACCTTGAATGACTTTTTCACAAAGTTCAAGCACATTGTCTTACTGCTGAAGCAATGTAAAGTGGAGAAGGAGGATGATCAGATCATCCTCACCATACTCTCCAAACTTGGAGCTGATTATTTGGTTTTTATCTCTACATTCCATGTGGGGAAGCTCACAGACCCTGGATGGAAGATGCCTTCACTCAATGCCTTCATTGAATCCCTAACAAGTGAACATGATAAGCTTGTCCAGATGGGGATCATCAGATCCTCCCGTGATCAAGCCCTCCATGTCTCAGGGCCCAAAGATCTGAAGGGTAAAGGAAAGAAGCAGAAGAACCCAAAAATAAAATTCAAAGCTCCTAAGCCTAAAGTTGAAAGCCAACAGCATGAAGAGTCTTCCGTCTCAAAGAATAATAAAGGAAAATGACATCATGGAAAGGAGAAAGTCAAGTGTTCATACTACAGGAAGGGCTTCCACCCTGAACATGCCTACATGAAAAAGAAACTTGATGAAGCTACCTCTCTCCTTGAGAGAAATCACATCAATCTTCCAGAAAGCTTTCAGAGGAGAAATCAGCAATATTGGGAACCACAGCATGAAAGAGGTCATGCCCTCATGGCAAGCACTTCGAAGTCAAAAGCACTCTTGATAGATTCTGGAGCTTCGAAACACATGATGGATGAAAGAGACTCCTTCTCATATTTGGATACTGGAAAATCCATCCCCATCCACATGGGAGATGACTCCACCATCATTTCAGAAGGAAAAGGTACTGTAGATCTTGAGAATGGCTATTTTTCAAATATTTTGTATGTACCATCTCTGGCATCAAACCTCCTTAGTGTTTAACAAATGACACATATGGGAGTTCCCAAGAGAGAATCCTTCATCCTGAATGATTTAGATATCACAGAACTTGCATCCAAGAAACTTGTAGCTAAAGGCCTTGCAAACCATCATGCAAAAGCCTATGAGTTCTCCCATTTTGTGGCAGATGCAAAGCCCACCGCATTGCTGAATCATGGAAATGGAGTTAGTAGATTATGGAATGAGAGGTTTGGCCATCTCAAATTCAAATAATTGCAGCAATTACATAAAAATTCTATGGTTGAAGGCCTCCTGGTCATCAAGGAAACCATTGGAATTTGCAAGGGCTGTGTTGTTGGAAAGCACCCTGAGCACAAGTTCGATCGGGGGAAGGCAAGCTGAGCATCATGAATCTTGGGACTAATACATTCTGATATCAATGGTCCCATGCCTATCACATCCATGAATGGATCAAGGTATGTTCTGACTTTTATTGATGATTTTTCCAGTTACACATGGGTCTTCTTTATAAAAAAGAACTCTGAAGTCTCTGAAAAATTCACTGATTTAAATGCCGTGATTGAGAATGCATCTGGCCAAAAGATCAAGATATTGAGATCTGATAATGGTGGGGAGTATGTTAGTAATGATTTGCTGCACATATTCTCCCAAAGTGGTATTCAAGTCCAGCTTTCAGTTCCCTACACTCCACAGCAGAACGGTGTAGCAGAAAGGAAGAATCGGTCTCTCAAGGAGATGACCACCTGTATGTTGGAATCAAAGAAGTTGGATGCAAATTTGTGGGCTGAAGCCATGCATTCTATAGCATATATTCAAAACAGAGTGCCACACTCATCCGTGAAAGGGAAGACCCCTTTCGAAGCATACTTCAGACACAAACCGGATGTGTCGAATCTGCGGGTGTTTGGGTCCACTGCATGGGCCCGAATTCCACTTGATAAAAGGAGGTCTTTGCAACTGCAAAGCATAGAATGTATTTTTATTGGGTATCCTGATGAATCGAAAGGTTTCAAGCTGCTATATATCAATTTACATAGGTGTAACACACCATTCATCAAACCAAATGTATTGTATAAACCAAATGAAATTACTAACCATTGATATAGAACTTGCCTAGTCTTGAAGATAGTCTTCTAGGTGTCTTATTCATTCACTTGCACCTAGTGGTATCTCGATTTGAGATCCAACTTGCTGAAGTACTTTTCATGATGAAATTAGTCCAATATTTCATTGATCCTGGCCATAGGATATCAATTCTTGAGTGTAATTTTTTTCAAGGCTCTATAGTCAATGCACATCCTCCAAGTGCCATCCTTCTTGGGTACTATGATGATAGGTGACCCACAAGGTGATCTTCTTGGTCGAATCATGCCCTTCTCCAACAATTGTTTTTTTTTTTACTAAAACGGTTAAGGGGCTTTTATATTAACATCTGGCTAAAGGCTTCCAGCAACATTACAATCTGTAGTTCTGATCCAGTAGATACATTTTGTCCAGAGATATAGGGGCATAGTCAGACTAACAATTTCCTTTACAAAATTTCTGGGTTTTACTAGACATAGACAGGAAATTACATAATACCGCATACATAATATAGAGAAACAGTAGGATAGGGGAAAAAACTGAGCTGAAAGGAGAGATTTTGGCTGCATTTGGCTATTGGCCTGCCTCAGCGTTTTGTCTTCGGTGTCTTGCCATGTTCCTTCAGCAATTCCTCTACCTTCTTCTCCAGTTCTTCCAGCCGGTAACCTATTCCTCCGGAGATGTTGGCAAGGTCCTTCATATTTTTCAAGTTGTCCTCGAAGATTTTCGCACGGATTTCTTTGAGCTCCTGGTTCATCGCTTCCCAGCAGCTTGTTCCAGTTTTCTGCATCCTTATCTGCTTGACCTCCATTCTGTTCACTACGTTCTTTACTTCATCCAGTTAGAGTTGCATCTGAGTGAGTCTTGCCTGGATTTGTGTTGAGTATGAGCTTGCAGCCATCTTGACCGGCGCGGCCTTCAATCCAACAAGAACTCTACGCGTTCTCTGTGAGACTCCGGGTGTTTCCTTCTTCAAACGACAGAGTAGTTTTCTATGAGCACAAAGCTGGATATGGTTTCCTGAAATAAGCTCGGGCCTGCCTTCCCCTCAATCTGTTGATCAAATTCTCTCCATTTTCCTTAGATTTCCTAAACTGGGTACTTGTCTTCCTGGAGGTTGCAGATTGGAGGCTCTTCCCCATGCTTGCAGAGCCTGTAATGGGTGTGCAAGAGCCATGTGACTGACCTGCAAGCTCTATCCTTCTTTTGGCTTGATGCTGAACATGAATTTTCTCGGTTACCTCAATCCTGTACTCCTTTGATTTGGATTTCTCTTTGTCTTCATTCGAGCTGATCTCATTTCTGGCGTGAGACTTCCTTTCGTCCCACTCTCCACTAACGCTAAGGGATGGGCTCATGCTTCTCAGTTCCATTGACTAGGAGAACTCCCTTGCTCAGGGAGGTGCCTTTATTGGCTTCGTGGTCCACTATCTGATTGAGACTTCTGAGGACGTGATAGAAGTGAATTGCTTCAAATTCTTTCAGCTGGACTGTAACCTTCCTATGGTAGTGAGCTAGGCCCATGTTGTTAGGGGCCTTATTCAGATTTAGATCTTGGATAATGATTCTATAATCCCCTATGACAATCAATTTCTTGATGGAGAGACTTTTGGCTTGAGCCAGACCTTGCCAGATGGCTAAAATTTTTGGCTAAGTTGTTGGTGCTATGACCCAGCCCCCAGGAGAAATTGAGGACCATTTTCCCAGAGCTGTCGATCAAAGCTCCTCCACTTCCCACTGGCCCATGATTCCCTTTCGAGGCCCCATCCACATGAAGGATATGCTTCTCCAGATAAGATCTCTCCTTCTCCAACAATTGTTTCAACTACTTCTTCACTTCATTTGCTTCTATGAGATATTTCCTATATAGTCCAATGTTTGGTGAAGGAGAATCTAGCAATAAGTGTATCTCATGTTCCGCCTCCATCTTAGAAAGTATCCTGTTAGGATCCTGGAACACTACTCTATATTCATGAAAAAGGATATCTAACCATTGTTTCTTCTCTTTGGTACACCCCTTCAAGGATTCCTTCACTTTTACCTATTTTGCTTCTTGTTGTTTCTGTCTTAAGAAAAGAAATACAAACTTCCTACTAGAACTGATCAACTTTTTCATTTGGTTGTCAGTTACCAGAGAGATCTTCGATTTACCTTTGTGCATGTTAATGATGAAATATTTACCATCCTTGATCAAGTTCTATTGGTTGGATCTCCTCATGAAGATCACATCTGTCATATACATGTATGGAATTTTGAACACAACACCACAAACATCTAGGAATACTATGTCTACCTCCTCTTCATCAACATACTTTGCACTTATGGAAAACTTGATCTTGCATTGTTTTATGACTATGAGTTTTTCATCATTATTTACCCATTCTAATGGGCAGGGATTGGTATGATCATGTACTTCCAATCCAAGCTTACGTACCAAATCCTCTGCTATGAGGTTTTCCTACGAACCATAGTCAAATAGAGCATCGATCTTGGCCTTCTCAACCTAGATATTGATGTGGAATATTTTTTTCATATCTTTCTATTCCTTAGGGTAAATTATATTCATATTCACCTCCTTTTGCACTATGGCACAAATAATATTTTCATCCACATCTGAGCTGCTTTCTAACTCCTTATTTAGCTCTGTGGCTAGAAGGTTCTTCTTCTTGGCATTATTTTTGTGGTTATTTGGGTTCATCTCTTGATTGCGCCGAGAGGCACTCTACAGCCCAGTATGGGGGAGATCTTGTAACGTTACGTAACGTTATTTTTATTAATAATTTTTTTTTTAATTATAGGCCAAAATAAATGTCGGCCAGAAAAAAACCTAATATGGGGGAGATGTTGTAATCTTCCTACCTAACAAAACAATAAAAAAGTAAAAATTTAATTATCCGTAAAAAAATATGGGTGAGGAAAAAAACACAATATGGGGGAGATGTTGTAATGTTTTTACTTAAAAAAATAATAAAAAATGTTGGCCTTGCACATGGTTTGAAAACCGTAAACCATGTGCATGGTTTTAAAACCATGTGCAAGGTCTTCTAAACAACACATCGTTTTACTATACATGGTTTAGGAGGGCCTTGCACATGGTTTTAAAACCATGTGCAAGGCCTCCTAAACAACCCATAGTTTTATTGTACATGGTTTAGGAGCGCCTTGCAAATGGTTTTAAGACCATGTGCAAGGCCTCCTAAACAACCCATGGTTGTAGGAGGGCCTTGCATATGGTTTTAAAACCATGTATGGGGAAATGTTGTAATGTTAGTTCATAACAAAATAAAAAATAATAAAAAATATTATATGTGGGCCATAAATAATATTAAATATTAATAATAAAATATTATATGTGGACCTTAAATAAAAAATATGTGTCTTTTGGTTTGAATCAAATCAATGGATACCTACGAAGAGATTTGATCCCTCTCGACGCTTGATAGAGCCTAGGATTTGGATCTACACTGGTGTAGCTTCCAACACTTCTCTTTAGTGTGACCATCGATATCACAATTCTTACAATTTTTTCTCGAATCCTTGCACTGATGTGTCATGGATGTAGTCTTCTCCTTTCCCTTCCACTTTTTCTTACCCACCTTGGTAGCATCTTGTCTCTCTTTTTGTTTTGAACTGCTTGGTTCTCCTTTATTCTGTCTTATGTTTTCTACGTATTGTGCTTGTACACATGATTCATTAGTTGACATGGGATTGAATAGAATCACCTGCCTCCATATGTGATTGTGTAACCTCCCCAAATACTTGAAGAGGACATATGGGTTCTTAGGTGAGAAATTGTTGTGGGAAATTATTCACAAAGGTGTGCAACCTCTCCTACGATTGGTAAAATCCTTAGAGGTTGTTAGCAAGGCTCAATATTTTGTTACTAAAGCAAATGCAATGAATCCAAAGTGATATGTAAGTTATTTTTAGTAAACAAACAAAATGAAATAAAAAGAAGGATAGAGATATGAAAACCACAACAAGAATCAAATGCTAGTACCACTTTAGATTTCCCAATGGTCAATATTTTTACATGTAGTGTCACCTAAGGGTTTTGGGATTCAAAGGAAATCCAAAAATATCCCTTATAAGGGAGGTCATTTTTTTCCACACTAAATGATAAATAACTTGAAAAACAAATGAGAGAAAACACTTTCCCCTTGGAGGAAGGTGGCAAGGAGATTGAGGAATACCAGTAGGTGTAGGAAGAGGTGGACTATAAGGAATTTCCAACACAATTCCAATAGGATATCCTTGCACTAATGTTTCCTCCTTATATGGATTCCCATGGCCTCCTTTTATAGGCCAAGAGGTGTCCAAAAAATATTTAGATCCAAGTGTGAACCCTGTCACCTATTGAACTAGCTCCAAGGTACACAAAGGGGGATATTCAATGTTCCCTCATCATATAAAGATACAAGTTCACTTTTTTGTTGGTGAGAATCCTTCACGAGCCTTTAATGCAGGCCTGGTAATTGAGATCTCGTTGTTTTGACAGTTGTGTGGATTTCAAAGGAAAATCCTCTCTAGGATAGTGTGGGAACATAACTAATAACAAGTGATGTGGCGTAAGTAAATAGAGATTTAACCACATGATCTTGTCTTTTGACTCTTCTTGGTAATTTCTAACTCATATTGATTTCTGTATCTTGATGAGGATGTATTCAGTGGGATGCATGTTATATGTTGATGATGCCTTATTACAATATTAGCAAAAATGTTGCATGTGTGCAAAATTTGAGCATTAACAGATACCCAACATGAAAACCATCTTCTTGAAATCTGTGGTGTATTCTTGCACACTTTGACCTTGATTTTTCCTGAAGTAATTACAATGCATCCGATGGTATTCTACATACCTGATAGGGTAGAATTGGGACTTGATGAGGGTTTTAAATTCCTCACACTTAGTTACTAGTGGATCAGGCTCCAATATAAGTGCTTCCATGTATATTTCCCTTTAGGTTCATGCATGAACCTCTAAATTTAGTCGTGCAACAGAGATATTTTAATCCTAAAAAATTTGCTGGATACTAAAATAAACAAGTGACGCAACCAATTATTTAGTGTTTCAACCTTGATATGGCTTGATGTCAACTTTCGCTACCATATTGAAGAGATACCAGGAAAGGATATTAGTACTGGAACTCAATTTCTCTCTCCTAGGATCTTTCGTTGTCTCCTTTTTCGGGTGATTTTTATTTTCGGATTTCTCTGAGATTTGAAATCTAAGTTAAATATTCAAAAATACTCAAAAGGTCCACACTCGCTCTCTAGTGCCTCCATGAGGATTGGCATGCTGCATGCGATATTGGTGACTTGAATTTCTAGTTTTGGAAATTGCTGCTCGTAATCATTCATCGCTCCTTAAATAGACTCGACCACAATGGATAGGGTTTGAAGTATTTTTTTCACCAACTACTAGAGCCTACTATTACCCACAAAACCCAAAGAAAAACTGCTTTGATACCAATATGACCCATAAATTGTTGTGGATATTCCACTGGATTAGTTCATCACACCGAATCTTACAACTTAGCTGATTGTGTTAATTTAATTTCGTAGAATACTGAATACAATGGAATTGAAAGAGACACTATAGAAAGTAAGTACACAATCCACACAATAACACAAGATATACCTTGAGAAAAACCACTATGGGGAAATTCTTAGCCACAAATGAGGACTATGCCTTTTTCTTCATATCAAAATGCAAATACAAAGGAAATGTTACTCTCTATGGAGTTATATATGATTTTACGGCTATAATGAATACTACAGGGTATCCTATCTCCTTTGTTATGATCTAAAATCCACTCCCATGTTGTTCTCAACTATTGTACAATACAATACATCAAAATAATCCCCCCTTCTTCTTTTAGCCGCTAGGTATTTAACATAGCCCAATAGTTATCTAGGGTTAATTTTAAGGATTTCACATGCCTAATATTTTAATATATTAGGTTTAGGGTTTTGGTACTGATAGAATTTTTTTGAAGGTCCACATGTGATTGGATCTACAAGTGTGAAAAATGAGATCTAACTTGGAATCCACTCGTTACCATGGTGGTCAACTAGATAGGTTAACTTACGAGAGGCATAACATTTGTGTACAAATTGTGTTTGATGTGATTTTTGGACCATTGGAAAGGTATTGGAGTGTAGAATCATGTAATGGGGCATGGAATGAAGAAAATTTGACCCCAAAAAACATCATTTATACCCTCAAATAGGCCTTGGAAGGTTCAATACCCTAAATTTGCAAAATGAGACCTTCCCACAAAATGGGCCCTACAAGCTAATTCACCCAATCTTCTAAGCTCGAAAAATCCAAGTAGGTGAAAAATGATATATTTATCCATTTAAGTTCAATTAGTGACCAATACGATTCCATATTCTTATAAAAGTGACCAAATGGGTATTTAGATATCTTTTTAAATTTCTTGGATACTTAATACAACTCAAGATATGAATTATGCACCTTTTGGCCCCTATAGATACATTTGACACTACAAGCCCTTAATATTTGAACAAGACATGTTGAAATATTTGTAGCACTGAAGAAGATGTATTGATAAAATAAATTTCCTTTGTGGAATAACAACAAACCAATACATAACATATGCAATTAATCATCACAGTGAGTCATTATATTGCAAGTCATGTATACATGATAATACACCTACACTACCTGTATCTTCAGATAGGTTTACAAGAAACAAGAATTAAAAAATAACCAGATCCATGATAGTATCTAAGTAATTGCAAGGACTAATTTCTTCTAAGGAGTGGACAAGGTGGAACAAACCAAGTTTGGACAACTGAAATTATTGGTCAAAGGTGATTCAATTGACTCAAGATGTAGGAGAAATGGAATCTATGTGATCTTCACTATTTAAGAAAACAATAATGATGTGTCACAAATGGATGATGTGTAATGAGGTAACCCCCTTAGGAATTGGAAATCAAACTCCCCCCTTTAACATTGAACTTACTTTAGCTCCTTCTTGGACTAGTCTTCATTTGATTTCTTGGACTCTTCTCTTTTTTAATTCTTTATTTCTAGAGAGCTTGGCCTGCATTTTTCTTTGGTGTCTCATCAACAATTTTTCTACTTACTTATTTCCTTTGCTTGATTTTGTTTATTTGACTCAGTCTTCATTTAATTTGACTTTGCAGGTATAAGGAGTCTTGGAGTATGATATATTTACATATGCCATTTTTTAGCCACAAAAAGGGGAAAATAATTTCATGCTTTCGTTCTATGAAATATTATTTCTCCATGGAAAATCACCCCCTTGATGATAGTTAGTCACAAGGGTATACAAACAATCCTCTTATATTATCAAAGAACATTGTTGCAACACAAACATGCTCGAGACACAAGGATAACTAGAAGGCCATCATGGTGAAGGCATCATAGAGGGGAGGTCAAGTGACAACTCCTAAATCTTAGAATGAGGGATTTTGACCATAGTATGAAATGAAATGGATTATGGATGGATGGTCAGTATATGAGCTCAAAGCATATGGTAAAAGTCCTTGCAACTACATAGAATTATCTAGATTCAATTGTACATAAGTAAATCAAGGATGTACTATCCTTGTCAACTTGAAAGTGTGTTACTACTAAATATACTCATCAAATAATAAATACATAAACTATGGAAACAACAACATATAGTACAACGTCATATATTACATCATCATGACATGGTATTATAGTAGTAATGATGGCATATATTTGATTATCACATCATATCTTATCATATCAAAGGGGAGGCCCAAGAGCAATAAATATGGGCCTTAATACTTTGGAAAGCATCTTGCTAAAAAATAAAAAAATAGGTTGGAATATAGTGTGCCCATAGAATGTGGCATAATACTTACCAATTATATAAAAGAGGATCAACCCCATTATATTGATTTTATTTTAATAAAAATTATCTTTTACATGAGTCCATTGAGTCTAGTTGTAACCATGTTTGCAAATTTTCTTGTGTATTTAGATATTTAACATGGTTTCAAAATAGAAAGATCCAAAGTCCAAGTAAATTTAAAGTAGTGCTAAAACCTCAATTTTGGAGTACATCTTAGAATGTATAATTGCACCGAGAGTAGCGAGGTGATTTCAACCCAGTATGGGGGAGATGTGTAACATTATGTAACATAATGTACATAACATTATATACCAAAAATAAAAAGTAATAATTAAATTTTTTGATGTCGACTCAGAAAATAAAAAAAATAAAAATGAAATAAAAAATAATTAAAAAATCCATATCCGCTCATAAAATAAAAATTTAAAACCAAATAGAAAGTCATTAGAAAACCATATCCGCTCATAAAATAAAAATTAAAACCAAATAAAAAGTCATTAGAAAAAAAACACCTTAAGAAATTGGATGCCTCTTGGTGCTTGATAGATCTGTGTTTAGGATGGATCTATGCTGGTTATAAAATAAAAGTCAAGGCTCTATTCCAAAATGTATAAATAATATTTGGCAATTTTTTTTTTAAAAGAAATAGTTTTGTTTGAATTTTTGAAGGTGGAAAGGAAAATAAAAAATGTGGAACAATACAATGCATCCCAAGCATCATGTATTATTCGCTAGGAAAACACAAAGACTAATTAGCCATAAAAAATATACCAAAACTGTTAAGGTCCTACCCTAACCTTCCTTACTTTAGGATTTAAGCATACATTGTATACGACCTTCTTTTTTAAATAAGGCCAAGTAAGTTAGTGGTAAATAATCAATGTAAAAATGGTATCTTTATTGATTAAGACCCAATAGGATGTTGGTATTTGTTAATTATTTGAACATGTCAAGTATTTAAGTTTTTGAATCTAGGAATATTATTAAAATCACTACCATGTTATGAAGGATTTGTTAAGAATTATTGTAACATAGCTTTGCTCATGAGAAAGATCTCCCTATCTCAAGGTGCACGTGAACATTCTTGCCCAAAGTTATTCTCATAATATAAAGATTATTTCCTTATTTAATTATCTTTCTATTGTCTAATGATTATTACTCTAATATCTTTGGTTTATTGAATATTAACCTTTGTATATCCTGTGTTGTTTTAAGTTTAAGGGCTAATGAACACCATAAGTGATGTCAAATCCACCTTCCCGAGTCAAAACGCCTCCAATATTTTACATTTTATTTTTAGGTTAGAGATGTGTTCTAGTGTCTTCAAATAACCATTGCTGGTACAATTGTTGGACATTGATATAACTCTTGTTGGTATCCTTTTGAGTATTATTGTATTAGCCAACACTTGCCCACAGAATCTCACTTTCATGCACCCTTGGGTATGTTTGAAGTATCCTATGTCACCTAAAACCAATTGTAGATCATCAAATCAACCATCTTGTTAATATAGTGTCACTAGGCACATTACTTGGGAAGATACTCTTGTGTACCTAGGTTGTTGGGTGGTATGACTAAGGGCACAATTGAGTCTCCTTAGTTAGCACCTTGAGATATTGGGTTGAGTACTACTGTAGGCCTTGCATGTATATCAAAGAGATATAAAACCAAACAGTTCCTTGTCTACAAGACACTGGAAACCATTATTTTTGCAACCCAATAGTGAAATTCTTCATTTTGTTAGAGTAGTTAATGCAACAACCCAATTCTCTATGGGTGTCTAAGAAAAATTCCTACAACTTTGCATTAGCAAGAATTTGGAACTTCTTTCAACACAATGTTATTTGCTAGGGAGAAATACCCCTACCAATGTAAAAGTTTGCAGGTCTCAAAAGCTCTTATTTGTGACCTATCTCAAAAGAATTATTGGATCGTCGTGATCATTTTGATATATATATCTAACAACATTTTTTGGGTGGTCCGAGATGCCCTTTCTTGTGACCTACGTCAAAATACTTCTTGCATCATATTGATCATTTTAATATATATCTCTCACAACCCTCTTTTGGTGGACCCAATCATTATTCACTTGGTGTTGATACTTTTTCAGATTCCATGGTACACACCCACAACCAATCCCACATGGAGAATACCAACCATAATCCACCCCTCGATCTTCAAGCCATGACCTCATCACTCATGTCAATGGATCAAAAGTTTGATAAGATCACCCTCAAAGTGATGAAAACACCAACACCTTGACCAACCATGACCATTTGTTGAATGCTATTACTCAAAATGTTGGATTTTCTCAACTATTCGAGAGTACAACCCATGGAGTTGTGGTCACTTAAGACCATGGATCTCACAATCTATTCTCAAAATGACCAACATCAATTATTTGAGGATAACAAATCATGTCACCACTTTCCAAACGTTTACATTTGCAATTTTGATGGTTTTGACCCTTCAGGTTGGGTTACCCAAATGGAACAATATTTTGTTCTCCAGGGAATTAAAGATGATCATTATAAGTTAAAAATTTGGGCTTTATATTTATATTCTAAAGGATTGAAATGGTGGAAATGGTAGCATAATCCTATCATCATTATGTATTTTGGATCCAATTTGTAAAGATCCTTCATGAGTCTTTTTACATAGACACTCACTAATTGAGTAGGTTGACCAAATTGTGCCAAAGTGGTATTTTATTGGATTATATTATGACATTTGGATAATTGGAAACCCGCATAGAAGGTCTCTCTGATTTTTTTTTGGGAATTTTTCATCACTGAAATCAAAGAGGAAATTCATGCCAATGTCCTTATACTATGACCCTCCACTTGGTTGGAAGCCAATAATATATTTAGAGAAGATGAACCAACGACCATTTCCCTTCCTTTCCCACCCACACAGGGTCTACCATGACTCCTGTTTGTAGTAATTCCACCACCCCTCCTTTACATATTGTTAAGATATTTAGACACTTAGGAGTTAGTTAAGATCAACTTGTGTAATATATCCGTTAGGTAAAAGTGTGTTTCTTTAGTATGCATTAGTATGCATTTGTAAATATTCTAATCCGACGGTCACGACATGTTCTAGACATAGAGTGATCCGACGGTTCAACTTCTCTTAGATCATACCTACCATTGATCCATGGATTAACACCTGATTGGTCTATGATCTCTATTTAAAGAGCATAGAGGGTCCTTGGCTAGTTGATCGATTATGAGAAGCTCATATGTAACTTTCTTTCTTTTGCATAATAAATTGCTCCAAGTAGCTATTTGGCTGGGTCTGTGGATTGTTTCCCTCTCAAGGGTTTTAACCACATGACAAACATCGGTGTGTTGATCTATGATCTATTTGTGTGAAGCGCTTGCTGAAGGTGTTCGGTCTTTTGGGAGTACCCTGTGTACCCGAACACATATCCACAAGTTGACTCTGGATTCCACGGGTGAACTCCAACACCTAAGCCTTTTCTATAATGGCGATGAAAAATATTTAAGAGGGAATAAATCCAAAGAACATAATTTATTACTGCATATCATGGCATCCCCCCATGATTCCCTTAAGGAAAACAACATGGTAGATATTCCTAAACCAGAAGTGGTTGATATTATTCTCCCACTTGAAGATGCTCCTAATATGTCAGGTCTTGAGGAACAAACCCAAATTTCAATCCACGATTTAGTAATATTTTCCACATATAATACATTGAAGTTGAAATTAATTGGCTACATTAAACAAAAAAAATTAACAGTGTTAATTGTTAGTGGTGACACCCATAATTTCATTCATCGGTGAGTGGTTGAATAAACCCATTATTATATCCTCCATGTCACCAATTTCTAAATTATGATAGTCTATGGGGGTACGGTGAAATGTGGTGATTGTTGTGAAAATGTAAATTCCAAATGGGTGACTATCATCTCAAAACACATATGATTTCCATTGACATTGATGGTTGGGTAAGGTTTTGGGGGTCAAATGGATTTAGACTTTGGGACCTGTCATCATGGATTTCAAGGTACTCTCTCTCAACTTTACTATGGTCAAGCACACACATAACCTCCATGGAATCACACCTAGTTCTCTTGAAATTATCTCATACCATTGTATTGAGAAAATATTGAACAAATACCACTTAGGTGTCATTTCTTAGTTTCTTGTAATCCAATTCGTGGAAACACCCACCCTATATATTCACCCTAAATTGCAACAAGTCCTATCCCAATATCAACAAGTTTTTGAGGAACCAAAGGGTTTACTTCCATTTCATGGGGAACATGACCATGGTAATCCTTTAAACACACATGATCAACCCCCCAATGTCCTATTTTATCACCACCATTTTGCATATAAGTATGAGATTGAAAAAACCAATTAGGAATTATTAGAGGAAGGTGTCATTTGTCCTAGCACATGAAATTATTCTTCACCAGTGGTTATGTTCCTAAAAAAGGAAGGATATTGGTGCATGTGTTTGATTTACGAGCTCTCAACAAATTAACCATCAAATATAAATTTGCCATTCATGTCAAACTGATCTCTTAGATGAATTGCATGATACCAAATTCTTCAATAAACTTGACCTTTTCTTAGGATACCATGAAATATGGATGAAATAGGTAGATATTCCAAAGATAGGAATCCCCACTAATGAGCGATAATAAGAGTTTTTAGTCACGCCCTTCATCCTTTGCAATACCCCTCCACTTTTTAGAGCCTCATGAATAAGTCGATCTTATGCCCCTTCCTCCACCATTTTGTCTTGGTTTTCTTCGATGATATCTTGGTCTACAACTCCACATAGGAAATCCACCTCCAACATGTGGCTTGTACCTTACAATTATTAAAAGATAAAAAATTATTGTTCTGAAACAATCCAAGTGTAATTTTGGGGTTCCAACCAAGGTTTAATAATTAGGCCATATTGTGAGCTAGGATAGTTTATGGGTGGATCCCAATAAATAGTTATGAAAAAATGGCCCCACCCTAAAACTATCAAGATCTTGAGAGGGTTCCTTGGACTTACTAGATACTATGTAATATTGTGCAAAATGATGGGAATCTTGCAACTCCTCTTATAACATTGCTAAAAAATAATTCTTTCTCCTAGAATGAGGTGGAGTAGGATTTCTCTACCCTAAAGGAAGCTATGTGCACTATACTTGTGTTATCCATGCCCGATCTCACTAAGACATTTTTCTTAGTGCCTTTGGTTCTAGCCTTAGATTAGTCTTACCACAAGATTAATTCCCATTGGACTTCACTAGTAAGACTCTTTATGATTGGAACTTGGGGAAAGTCCACCTATGAGAAAGAAATAATGGATATCCTTCATGCAATTGAGACATGGATACCATATTTAATTGAGTGACATAATTTCTTGATAAATATTGAACATTATAGTCTCAAATATTTCCTAGAACAATGCTAGTATTCATAAGAGCAACCTAAGTGGGTCATTAAGAGGATGGGTTATGATTATGAGATCATATACAAGAAAGGCCGCAACAATGTGGTGTCATATGATTTGTCTACAAAATTTGAAGAGGAGGTTTCCCTCTTCACCTAATCCTTACTAGTACTTGGATGAATCAATGAATCATGACAAGAATGAATACCCCAAGATAGTTCGACACCTCATAAAATGGCTACAAGAATACCTAGACTCTATGCCTAGGTATACATGGGACCAAAATATCTTGAGCTATAAGGAACACATCTTGTCAGTATATTTGGCCTTAAAACCACAAATCATAGAGGAATTACATTCATCAATCATATCATGCCACTTTGGATTTCATAAAATATATGAAAGAATTAAGTAGTCATTCTAGGAAGGCATGAAAAAATATATCCACAACTTTGCTGAAGCCTATGACACTTGCCAATGGGATGAGGGAGTTCAACAATGAAGTCATCGAGTGCTTGGTAGCCACATCCTAATCCCAACTATATATGGATGGAAATATCTTTGGATTTCATTGTGGGGATTCCTAAGGAATGAACTAAAACAATAATTATGGTGGTATTTTATTGTCTGACCAAATACGCCCGCTTTTGTGCCTTACCACCAACTTTTACACTCTTACTAGTGTCACATGTCTCCATGGATCAAATTTTTAAGATCCATGGCATGCCCACTTTTGTTGTATCCGATTGTGAACCAATGTTTACAACAAAGTTTTGGTAGGAGTTGCTTAAAATTAAGGTTACTTAGTTGAATCTCAACACAACATATCACCTCCAAATGGATAGTCAAACAGAAGTGGGAAATAAATTCTTGGAAACCTACTTGTGATGCTTTACATTAAAAATACCACACCATTAGGACCAATGGATCCCATTTTCCGAATGATGGTATAGTACCACTTATGATGGATTAACCAAGACAACGCCATATGAAGGAGTGTATGGCCAAAAATCCATAATTAGTGATTTACTATCTACTAGGTACCTCCAGGGTTCAAGCAATGGACACAACACTATACACCTGAGAATATATTCTCCACACCCTTGTTGGCACTAGGGAAGGATATGTAGAATTCATCTAGAATTATGTTCAGGAATATGAATATTCCAGTCACATGAAGAAGGAATATACGATGGAGGAGAAGCTGTGACAGAAGTAGCTATGGGAGATAGAGCTATGGAAAAAGAAGTAATTGTAGAGGAAGTTGCGACAAAAGAAACCATGAGGGAAGAGTTCATGACAGAAGGGAAGTTGCGATGAGATTAGCCGCGATGGAAGGAACCATGATAGAAGAAGATGTGCAGTGGTTGAAAAGAACATCCCGAGAAAACATGGGTAAGAATTTAGTTAGGATAACACATGCTTTAGGGAATAAAGCATCTTTGTATTTTGGGCCGATAGTTCCTACTGACAATTGTAATTGAATGTATGAGAATATGAATGACAACCTGTTGGATAACATAATGAAGTTGGTTGACTACGATGTGTAAGAGTCTATAAAAGGGAGAACCCAATATGTGTGCAGGTTACACACGTAGACAGATACACTTCAGTTGGTTTGTGTCAGTCATTTTGTCTTTTGCTTGTTTGTAGAGTTGTGGAGTTGTCAAGAAGAGAGAGTTGATCCAGGATGTGTGTAAATGGACAGTAGGGTGAAAGAGAGGAAAATTCAAATACCCGAGACTAGAGAGCAAGAGAGGAGAGATAAGTTTGTATAGATTGTAGAGAATATCTAGAATAGAGTTTGCGAGCTGAGTGCACAGACGAAAGGTGCCATATATTTATCATGCCATATGGAGAGCGCCTTTGTGGTTTTTCCCGGATGAGTTTCCACTTTAAATGTTGTCTATGCGTATATTTGATGAATGTTCTTATGTTTAATGAATGCATGTTGTGAATAAGTGCATGTGTATTTGCTTATGAACGAGTCCTTATATGCTTATGTCGCACTATTGTTAGTTGGAATCACTAATAAGGAATTATATTAACTATTGTAATCTCTGTTGATGGACAACTAGAGTAATGTATTGAATGCACACAATAAGAGTAAGGTGCAAAGGAATATGAAATCCACAAACAAATGTAGAAGCCTGGTTATGGAAGTTACCCATAAGATATATATCGTGTAAGAATGCATCTGTGTCGTAGGTGCTGCTTATTGATCCCTACTCCATTGGGCCAATATCTTGGCCTTTGTTAACGGAAAAACAATGGTCTGAACCTAGCTCGAAGGGAAGAACTCCCACAAATGGTTCTATTTCTAGGACTGTGAATCATTTTGTGAGGGATATGTTTTGGCATTAGACGAATCTGAAAATTCAAGAGTGGGTGGATTTTAAAGCATTACAGTTTGCATGAGAAGATAGTGAAGGATCACAGTTGAATCCGTCAAAGTGGTTGGAGCGATACCTTTCTATGAATATTCATGAAATTTTCTTGTGCGAGTGTTGCAGCTGCAACCGTTCTCCCCAAATTTCTTAAATTTTGGGCCCCTCATGATTTAGTGTTGTTTTTTAATCTTTGGATCCTTGAACCTTTTGTTGTGCTTTATTTTTGGATGATTTTCAAGGATTGACCCTCGGCCTATTTTCAAAAGTTGCTCGGGTTTGGAATTGTTGTTTTAACCGTTGTTGAATTTCAAAGTTAGCATTTTTATGCTGTGATCATCTTTTATTTTGGTCGGAAGCTATAGCCGTTTTTGTTTCCGTCGTTGCGGCTCCCAAAGCAACTAAGCGCCCGAAGTCCAAAGTGCTCCTCCCTCCGATGCTAGTCGCATGTCTTTAACCTTTTGCTTCTGCCGTTGCGGCTCCCAAAGCAACTAAGCGCCCAAAGTCCAAAACGCTTCGCCAGTCGATGCGTCAGTCTTTTGGTCGCTTGCCCGTAGTCATTTCTTTTCTGCCGTTGCGGCTGTGCAAAGCTTTCGTCTTCTGATGTCGATATTCTTCCGACTTCCGATTTAGAACTTTCACGCTCGAGGCTTAGTCAAAACTCTTCCAACTCCGATATTCTTAAAGTATTTTTCAGTACCCATTCTTGTCAGGATCCGCCATTGCGGCTGTGAATGAGCTACCCTTCCAATGTAAGTATTTTGAGCCGCCGTCGAGTTTTCCATTTTCCGTCATGGATGATGTCTATTGAGGCTGTAAGTGGACGAGGTAGTGATGGCAACACTTGTTAAAATTCTCAGATCAAGGGGTGCACCTGGCCATTTTCTTGTGGATTAGCCATTCCAGGTGGTTTAATTTAACGTTTAAAATTCCATTCCAATGAATGATGCACAGCAATTGATTGTAGGTAGAACTCAAGGGATTGTTGGGGTGACCACGGTGCGAAGGCGTAGCTTGACAGTTTGTAAAAATCAAATCGAAACCGGTAGGGTCGCAAGGGAGACAAGCGAAGGAAAAGACAAAAATCAAAAGCAACAAAAGCACAGATCTGAAAGGTCCAACAATTACTCAGCCGATCATGAGCATATGAAGAAAAGATGAAAGGAGGGATATGAAACGCTCGAAGAACCAAAGAGTCACATGTTTGGGGGGAACCCAAGCGGTCTGCTGATTTTGTTTAAATATTTGAAAGTTAGAAGTTACAGGGGCTTTTTCCCTGGAAAAACTTGTAACTTAATGCTTGTAAGAGGAACTATTTCATTTTACAACCAGAGACTGCGAAGTGCTATGTGGAATATGTCAATGTGATTAAATGAGTAATGTTGAATGTGAACTATTTCATTTTCAGCTGTGCCTCATTTGCTGTAAGAGCGTTATAATTTCTTGAACCTATGTTCTTGTCTAAATGTTCTTCATTACCTTTATGACGTCTTTTCCACTATGAGTAATGGAATTTTTAACTGTTGATGAGATATCTTATCATATATACTTTTCTTCATGTTTATATGTTTGGTTATAAGAATAGCTATCTGTGATTTTCCATAACACATGAACAGGGGTGCATTACTCATGAATGAATACCCAGCTCTCTAGAGATAGTTTAGTTAGTATTTATTTTCTTTCATGATTTGGATGCTTGTGAGTTCTAAGACGAGAGGTAAGAACCTGGGCATCACATTGTGACTACTCTTTGCATCTTTATCACCCTGCATGGTTAATTAGGCACTTGCATATCATACTTAAGTCAAAAAATACAAATACACGGTGGACCGGGCCGCAACCGGTAAAACTTTTGTTTTTGTTACTTGACCTACGGTAGCCGGACCGTAAACCGGATGGATTCCCTATACCAAACAGTCACGGGCTGATTGGGAATGTTGACTGGGGAGAATCCCTTGCTATTGTTTCCTGTGAATTTCCAGGCCTCAACAGTTCTGGCGCTAGAAGGAGGGCCGCCAGTGCATGGCTGGACGAGGAAACCCGTTTTCCCGAGATTATTCCACCGGTAACAGTTCTGAAAGCAGTGGACTTCATAATCCAATTCCAGAAGAAAGGAATAGAGAACACCTATATTCTATTGGAAACGAAGTTGTTAATGACCTGAGAAGACACACCAGGGCATATGTAAAGAATATTGGAGGATTGCCAATTATCCCTGAATTGCCCAGAAGAGAATATAAAAAGAAAGATTGTCCTATAGTAGAAGAATCAATGCTGGTTGGAGACTGGGAAGAACTTGTAGAAACAACCTTACAGGAAGTTGTACTACCTTTGAATCAAGAAGGCCCAGATACCCCTCACAGTTCTCCTGCTCACACTACTATTGGCTCAACTCCTCACTCTCCACCTAGACTTGTGGCAGGAGTAAATGCTAATCCACCACCCAACCCACCAAATCCACCACCTCCCTGGAGAGCCAGATCACCTTTAAATCTAACGCCTCCGCTACATGATTTACCTCAATCCTTTGAAAAGATGTTGCCCAAGTTCGACCCAAATGAGAAGATACTAGTAGATGATCACCTGCAAAGTTTTTACTTGGCGATAGAAGGGTTGAGGGCTGGGGAGTATGAGGATGTAGTTTGCAGACTATTTCCGCATACCCTTAAAGGAGCTGCAGCATCATGGTATTTTGGGTTTCCTGCTAACTCTATCCCTGATTGGGATACCTTTGAGAGAATTTTCATAAGTAAGTATGCGATTCAAAAGACTCATGTAGCCCTCATGAAAGGACTATGCGCCTTGAAGAAAGAGAGAAAGGAGAAGGTGCACAGTTTTACTCAAAGATTTGCAGCATACCTCAAGAATTTTTCTAACGCTGACAAACCTTTGGATAAGGTCCTGATTGAATATTCAACTTCAGCTTGAGGCCCTGATTTGGCCATGTTTTCCAAAGGTAGGGCCAAGCCTACTTTGACAGAAACCTATGAAGAGGCGGAAATAGTGGAAGCTGAAAGAGAAAGTATCGAAGATTATCCCGAACAGTCAGGAGAGAAAGGTGGGGGGAGGAAAGCCTTATTGTTTACTAATCCTAAGGAAGAGAAGTCACCAGATTATGAAAGTATGGCCAAAATGATGCAGAAGCTTTCTAATAAAATCATAGACTTGGAGAAAGAAAAGGAAGCACAAAAGTTCTATAAGCCCTATTATAAGAAAAGAGAGGATAACAATCAGTCTCAACCTCCTCCACACAATTCTGCATCTATGAATTTGACAGAGGTAGGCATGGACAATTTTTGCACTTTTCACCAACAACCACACTCTGAAAAGAATTGTCCTCAATGGATAAACTCGGTGACGTTGGTCATGAATCAACTATTGGATTCTAGATTAACAGAAGAGGGAGATGAAGAAAGAATAGAGAATACTACTTCAACGAAAGAACAAGAAGACGAAACCATGGTTTTGTGGGATTCTGTTTCGTTATTTGATGCTGAAAAGGAAAAGAATCAGGGGTACAAGGACATCATGGAAACCAACGTAGCAACAAGAAGCCAAGGGTCGGTTAAAGGAGACAGTCTCATACTCCCAAAGATCAAGAGGCTTCAACGAAATGTTAAGAAATTTCAAAATAAATCCTTAGCTGATAAAATTCCAGAATTCACTATTACCAGCTAAGATCCTAAGCAGAAGAATACGTTGGCCAAGACAAATGAAGAAAAGATGAATGTTGATAAACCTCATCCCATTGAACAACAGATGGATTATGACATCGTGGAAGATTTTAATAAGGCGAGGGCAAACGTTTCACTATTTGAAATGTGTAAAGTGCCGCAACAAAAAGAAAGACTATTGAAAGCACTTGAAGCATTGGACGAGAAGCTGCCCACTGTCAATCAACCTCAGGAAGAAGAAGAAATCAGAGAAACCAGCATTGGAGGTAAGTCTAAGAGCAAACAACCACCTTTCCTCCTCACTTTTGAAATTTTCAATCACAATGTACATAATTGTCTGGTAGATTCAGTGGCGTCCGTTAATGTCATGCCAATATCAGTCTATAAAAAGATAAATGGGTAGCCTAAGCTATCCACGTGGAGGGTTGTTCAGTTGGATAGGACGGATGTAAAGGTAATTGGTGAGATGGAAGATGTCCTAGTTCGTCTGGAATCAAATGATAAAGTGTGCCAAGTCATTAATATTGTGGTGGCTGATATACCAGACGCTTACGGTCTTGTCCTAAGTAGAGATTGGTCGGCCAAACTAAATGGATATTTTGCCTCGGATTGGTCGCATCTATGGCTGCCATACAAAGGAAGTCCGAACCAGATTAAGATTTTAAGGGAGCCTCACATGAAATACAACGTTACTCAATTGGATGAGAAGAATGAACTAGTGAATTCTGTATTGGGAAACTATTTTATTGAGTTGGAACCAGGAAATTACCAAGCAAAAGAAGCCAGCAACACATCAGACACTCAACCTGATTTCCTTTGATTCTCACAGGCTGATGAGATTGACTGTAACATAGTAAACTTAGCCATAGGAGTAGATTCGCATTCAGCAGTTGGTGATTTTTGGACTTTGTTTTTTGATGGCTCTAAGACGTTAGAAGGGTCAAGGGCCGATTGTGTCCTGATCGACCCCTAGAAAAATAAACATTTTCTTTCATGTAGATTAGAGTTTGAATGTACAAATAATACAGCTGAGTATGAAGCGCTGGTGCAGGGCTTAAGGAAAGTGATTGAATTAAAGGTAAGTAATCTAAAAGTTTTTGGAGACTCTGAAATTATTGTGAAACAAATCCGGAATCAAATATATTGTGTTTCCCCTCACTTGGAGGCTTACCAAAATGAGGTATGGGACCTACTTAAATGTTTTAATGCATTCAATATTATTTCAATTCCAAGACTAAAAAATGCAGCGACTGACTTGTTGGCCACATCAGCCGCTAGGTTGGTACCCACTAATAATCGATGCTCTGTTGAATTACTTTTCAGGCCCTCAGTACCTAATATGATTACCAACCTACAAGTGTCTGATGATGACCAACAAATTATAGAATGCTTAACAAATGATGAGGTATTTAAAGGAGCAATTATAGACGATGAAGAACATCAGGCCGAGCTGAGGTATGATAATTTCATCCCAAAGGGAGTCAGAACATTAGAAAGAATGTTCGATTTAAAGGAAAAGTTCAGAAGACCAGCCAATGTGAAGACCCACAACTCATCTCTACAGTTCGAGCTGATAAATTTAGGGACTGAGATGAATCCTAAATTTGTGAATCTCGACAAATGTTGTTCACCAGCAGAAAGAGACAAGTTCGTCAGTCTGTTTAAACAATACAAAGATGTTTTCGCATGGACATACAAAGATTTGAAAACATACGACACCAGCATCATCAAGCATGTTGTCCCCATCAAAGCCGACGTCAAGCCATATCAGCAACCCTTAAGAAAAATGTATCCAAAATTGGAACCGCTGATTCAGAGTGAAGTGAAGAAATTATTGGATGCTAGAATCATTTTTAAGGTCAGTCACTCTGAGTGGGTATCAAATATGGTACCAGTGAGGAAAAAATATGGAGAAATCAGATTATGCGTGGATTTCAAAAATTTAAACCGCGCTTTAGATAAAGATAACTATCCTGTGCCACCCATGGAGCAATTGCTACAAATGGTCTCAGGTTCTGAACTATTTTCGTTATTAGACAGTTTCTCTGGCTACAATCAAGTATTAGTAGCCGAAGAAGATAGATTGAAGACAACATTCAGGACCAAATGGGGAACCTTTTCCTACAGAAGGATGCCCTTTGGGCTTATAAATGCTGGAGCGACGTTTCTAAGGGCTATGGACATAGCTTTCCATTGATTGATTGGCCATAGTACTGTAGTGTACCTTGACGATATTACAATATTTTCAAAAAGGAAAGAAGAGCATGCGTTTCACTTAAGGCAGATTTTAGAACGCTGTCGGAAATATGACAGCTCACTCAATCCCAAGAAATGAGTGTTCGCTGTCACGGAGGGAAAGTTGCTGGGTCACATAGTTTCTAAGAAGGGAATTTCTATCGATCTAGAAAGGATCAAGGCCATTGAACAGATTCCCTTACCCCATAAAAAAAAGGGATGCAATCATTTATGGGAACAATTAACTTTGTGCGAATATTTGTGCCTGACTTTGCTCATATTGTCAAGCCTCTGCAACAAATGGTGAAGCAAAATGCACAATTCAAATGGACTGAGATTGAAAAGAATTCCTTCAGCAAAATCAAGACTGCTATTCCACACGCACCCTCCCTGAAAATCCCAGATTTCAACAAAGATTTTACTCTGTATACCTTTGCATCCGATGCTTCACTGGCAGCTGTGCTTACCCAAAAGGAAGATGGGGGGGATGAATTCCCAATATCTTTCATGAGCACTGGTTTGCAAGGGGCCGAATTAAATTACCCAGCCATTGATAAACAAGCTTACGCAGTATTCAAAGTAGTGAAACAATTCAGGCCTTATATATTAAAAAATCAAACCAAGGTGATCTTAGCGTACCCAGCTGTAAGGTCCCTTTTTGTTCAGAAGGAGTTAGGAGAAAGAAGAGGAAATTGGGTAACAACTCTTCAAGAGTACGACCTCGAATTTAAGCCAACTTCTATAGTTAAAGGGCAGGGATTGTGCAAACTGATGATGAAAAATGGGAACAATAATGAACACTCCTGGGAAGACGAGGCCAAACTACATTTGATGGATGTATGCCCTTTGTTCACAGCCACCGATTCTTGGTATAGAGACCTCGTGCATTAACTACAGACAAGGTTGTTGCCAGAACATTGAAATTCTAAGCAAAGAAGAGCGCTGTGTCTCAAATCAGCATCCTATCAAATTGTTGAAGGAATATTATTCAGGAAAAACTATGACGGAGTTCTCCTGAGATGCTTAGAGAAAGAAGATGCGAAGAAAGTAATGATAGATTTGCATGACGAGCCTGCTGGGGGAAATTATTCAGGAGACACTACAACCCACAAAATCCTCAGAGTAGGTTACTATTGGCCTACGCTCTTCAAAGATGCACACACACATGTCAGGAAGTGTGATATTTTCCAAAGGTGTAGTGGGAGACAACTTAGAGTAGCGGCACCCCTAAAACCTGTGATGATTACGGAGCCATTCGAGCAATGAGGGTTGGATATTATTGGAGAAATAAAACCGAATTCCTCCCTACAACACAAGTACATTCTGACCGCAACCGATTATTTCACTCGCTGGGTCGAAGCTATCCCGCTGTGCAAGATAAATGAAGACGCGGTCATCAGCTTCCTACAAGATCATATCATGACCAGGTTTGGAGTTCCAGTCTCGTTAGTCTTTGATAATGATAAGTACTTTTAATCAATTAAATTAACTGATTTTTCTCATGATAAAAGGATAAAATTGCATTATTCTGCTAATTACAATCCATAAGGAAATGGCCTGGATGAATCCTCTAACAAAAATCTGATTAGAATTTTAAAGAAGACTGTAATAGAAAACTAGAGGAGTTGGCATGCATCTCTCCCAAATGCCCTTTGGGCTGATAGAGTCACCCCCAAGTCTTCGATTGGAGTGTCTCCATATACCATTGTCTACGGTAAAGAAGCCATTCTTCCTCCCAATATCATGCTACCTTCTTCCATAATAGCTCAAGAGTCTAGAGGGTCGGATGATGAAGTTTTGCAAATAAGGATATATAATCTCCTGAAAGCAGAAGAGGCTAGAACTAAATCCAGAGAGCGATTTAAGCAACAACAAGAGGTAATAAAGAGATGGTTCGACAAACATAAGGCAGGAACAAAAGAGTTTGAAGTGGGAGATCTAGTTTTCAAGTGGGATCACCCCCATGATGAGAAAGGAAAACATACTAAATTCCAACAGTTGTGGGTAGGCCCTTTTCAGATTGCGGCAAAGCTTGGCCCTTCTACTTATAAGTTGCAGGATCTGCAAGGATGGGAAGAGAACTTACCAGTAAATGGTTCGGTTCTCAAGCCTTATTTTTCCTGAGTTCTGTTTGAATCCTGCTGTCTTGTATATAAATAATCTGTTTTGGTTGTCTTTTTGAGTCTTTGAGTCATGAAGTTTAGTTTTACTTTAAATTTTCGGTTTGATTTTAAATAAAAGAAGCAAGCTTTGGTCACATGGAGAGCATTAGAATTCTGGACCAACTAAAATCCTTGATTATAAGACTGTGTATTATAGTTTTATCTGATAAGAGTTTCTTCTAGACTAGCAGTTTTCCTAAATGGCTATGAACACATTGAAGTCCTGCTTAATCCCTGTAAAGTAACTCAAGATTAAAAGGTCTGGAATACTATTTCGAGGCTCCATCCATATCACACTTAAAAATGTCCTAGGGGGTGACAGAAAAATACCCATGGAAAGGAAGTAGGGTAAACAATATATTATATATAAATGATCCCATGCCAAGAATTGAAATCCAAAAGGCTAAGAAGAGTCAAAACTCCTAAGGAAGAAATGTATATCAAAACAAAGTACTAAATCATATGAGTATAAAATTGCGAAAATTCCTCTTTGTCCGTGAGATGAAAATTAAATACATCTCTCACACAAAAGGACACTATGGATAGAGGAGCCTAAATAAAAATTTAGAAAGAAAGGCACGAGGAAGACTCAAAGGAAAAAAGTCCAAAAAAACACAAAAAGAGTGCAAAATGGCATGGGAATGAGGAACAAATGAATATTTCTGTTTACCAGATGTTACGATCCTGTGGTGTCCAAGCTGGAAGCTACCCAAAGACAGAGGTAAAAAATGAAACTCATACTTCTGGCCTCGAAAGAGTTATCTTGACTTTGAAACCTTGGTTTCCATTTTCCTGAATAGGACTACCTTCAATGATTCAAAGTTCAGGTATCTGCCATTTGGGAAATCCATACATCTAGAAGAATTCAACATGTTGATTTTATTGTTAAACAGTCTGTTTCTTAAGGAAGTAGTTGTCCAGAGATCTAGGTTCACTAGGTAGTCACCAATTGTTGCAGCTGCAACCGTTCTCCCCAAATTTCTTAAATTTTGGGCCACTCCTCATGATTTAGCATTGTTTTTTAATCTTTGGATCATTGAACCTTTTGTCATGCTTTATTTTTGGATGATTTTCAAGGATTGACCCTCGACTTGTTTTCAAAAGTTGCTCGGGTTTGGAATTGTTGTTTTAACCATTGTTGAATTTCAGAGTTAGCGTTTTTATGCTGTGATCATCTTTTATTTTGGTCGAAAGCTGTAGCCATTTTTGTTTCCGCTGTTGCAGCTCCCAAAGCAACTAAGCGCCCGAAGTCCAAAGTGCTCCACCCTTTGATGCTAGTTGCATGTCTTTAACCTTTTGCTTCTGCCGTTGCGACTCCCAAAGGAACTAAGCGCTCGAAGTCCAAAACGCTCCGCCAGCCGATGCGTCAGTCTTTTGGTCACTTTCCCGTAGTCATTTCTTTTTCGCCGTTGCGACTGTGTAAAGCTTTCATCTTCCGATGTCGATATTCTTCCGACTTTCGATTTAGAACTTTCCCGCTCGAGGCTTAGTCAAAACTCTTTCGACTTCGATATGCTTAAAGTATTTCGTAGTACCCATTCTTGTGAGGATCTTTCGTTGCGGCTGTGAATGAGCTACCCTTCCGATGTAAGTATTTTGAGCCGCCGTCGAGTTTTTTGTCTTCCGTCATGGATGATGTCTATTGAGGCTGTAAGTAGACAAGGTAGTGATGGCAGCGCTTGTTAAAATTCTCAGATCAAGGGGTGCACCTGGCCATTTTCTTGTGGATTAGCCATTCCAGGTGGTTTAATTTAACGTTTAAAATTCCATTCCAATGAATGATGCACAATAATTGATTGCAGGTAGAACTCAAGGGACTGTTGGGGCGACCGCGGTGTGAAGGCGTAGCTTGACATTTTTTTAAAAATCAAATCGAAACCGGCAGGGTCGCAAGGGAGACAAGTGAAGGAAAAGACAAAAATTGAAAGCAACAAAAGCACCGATCTGAAAGGTCCAACAGTTACTCAGCTGATCATGAGCATACGAAGAAAAGATGAAAGGAGGGATATGAAATGCTCTAAGAACCGAAGAGTCACACGTTTGGGGGGAACCCAAGTGGTCTGCTGATTTTGTTTAAATATTTGAAAGTTAGAAGTTACAGGGGCTTTTTCCCTGGAAAAAATTGTAACTTAATGCTTGTAAGAGGAACTATTTCGTTTTACAACCAGAGACTGCAAATTTTGCCTATTGGAGGAAGTGCTGTGTGGAATATGTCAATGTGATTAAATGAGTAATGTTGAATGTGAACTATTTCATTTTCAGCTGTGCCTCATTAGCTGTAAGAGCGTTCTAATTTCTTGAACCTATGTTCTTGTCTGAATGTTCTTCAGTACCTTTATGACGTCTTTTCCACTATGAGTAATGGAATTTTTAACTGTTGATGAGCTATCTTATCATATATACTTTTCTTCATGTTTATATGTTTGGTTATAAGAACAGCTATCTGTGATTTTCCATAACACATGAAAAGGGGTGCATTACTCTAAGAATGAATACCCAACTCTCTAGACATAGTTTAGTTAGTATTTATTTTCTTGCATGATTTGGATGCTTGTGAGTTCTAAGACGAGAGGTAAGAACCTGCGCATCACATTGTGACTACTCTTTGCATCTTTATCACCCTGCATGGTTAATTAGGCACTTGCATATCATACTTAAGTCAAAAAATACAAATACACGGTGGACCGGGCCGCAACCGGTAAAATTTTTGTTTTTGTTACTTGACCTACTGTAGCCGGACCACTAACCGGATGGATTCCCTATACCAAACAGTCATGGGCTAATTGGGAACATTGACTGGGGAGAATCCCTTGCTGTTGTTTCCTACGAATTTCTAGGCCTCAACAGTGAGTTTCCTATTTTGTTGTATGAGTGGTTGTTGAAGCTAGAAACCCTGCAAAAAAAGTTTCAAAGAGGATAATAGATAGAGTGGAGTCCTCAACTGATTCAGCGGATGAAAAGAACTAGAAACCACATATATAGGGTTGTTGATTTTTGGGTTGAGAGTATTTTGGGTGGATATATCACATAAATCACCATCGAAACTATAAGGTCATATAGTGAAGTAGAAAGAGAATTTTTCCAAGGACCCATAGGAAGGTATTTGACATCTTTGAAAATCGGGATCAAAATGCTCGCATGTGAGAAAGGGATATTGATAATGTAATCCAACAAGTAAACAACTGTGTATAAAGACCTAGGTTATGTCACAGAAGAAGTGCAAGAAAAATGGAGAAAAGTAATTTGATATGTTCCCTGGTGATAGCAAAACTGCACTAGAGGGTGAATATCTAAGAAGTGGAAGGAGATTCTGATTGGGAAAAGGAAGAAGAACTATGACAAGAAGAGGAAGTTACAATAGGACTAGAGGAGAAGACTATGAGTTGACATTGCACTTTGATGGAGGTTCTTGCCACGAGGAAGAGTAGTACTAGCCTATTCTTGAAAGGGAATAAGAAGAAGAAGAATCCCTAGATCTAGAGTAGGAATACGACACACCTTAGACCCCATGTATATCTCTGGAGATAAGGTCCATAACTCATCTCCTAGTGGCTTTTTCAAGACAAGGAATACTAACTGTGGGAATAATGGACAAGGGAGTCCTGCTAGCCAAATGTTTTATCCAGCAATACCAAGGACCAATATAATGGATGGGAATGATATTAAGTTGTCGATATTCAACGGAAATGGGTTAGAAAACCCATAGAAACATTGGTTTCTATGTGAATCCGTATGGACCATGCGATAGTTCCAATATGAATCAATAAAGAAGGCGTAGATGATCACAACCCTGAGGGGTCGTGCATTGGAGTGGTATATGAAGTTCTCTGTGGTTTCGATAGTAGTCACATAGAAAAAACTTGACCAAACGCGAGTGGGACTAATGATATGAGTTCAGAAATCCCAAATCTGAATCTCAGTGTATTACAAAGATTAAAGAGATTAAGCAATTGTCTACATAGTCTGCGTGGGAATTCGACCAGAGATTTAAGACACTAATGGATAAAGTAAGCTTCCATATGTGAGACATACAACAAAAAGAGTGTTTAATTGCAGCGTTGTTACCACATATCCAGATTCCCTTTATGTAAAAAAATATTGCATCGTAGACTGAAGTGCTAGTGTTGGACATAAAGCTTAAATACTCACCTGTAGGAGAGAATTGTGCAGGAATGATGAAAATTCAGTCGCATCTATCCACCCTTACACTGCAACTCTAGGATATTAAAAAAGGGAAGCAAGTTGAAGAAGAAGTCTGATGTACTAGACATAGAATTGAAGGACACCACAAGGACAATTGCCTAACGTCATGAACTATGTTGCATCAAGAGCATCGAATCCGATAAATACACAAGGGATGCCTTGGTGTAGAATATTCCAGACTAGAGGCCATCAGTTAGAAGATTGTAAGTGCATCAACTAGTTTATATTGTAAATTTTGTAAATCAGCAGGCCATGATGAGAATGACTACATAGGATTTCAACTGTTGCAAGAGAAAATGGTTGACACCTATTTAATAAAAAATGAAGAGTAGATGCAAGCTGAGTGGGATAAAGATCAATATCCACAAGCTCAGTATCCTCAAACCTAGTATTCACAGAATCAATACCCACAACAACAATACCCTCAACCTTGAGGGTGGAAATTTTCGAGGTCGAGGACAAGGAGGAGGATTTTGTCATGGAATAGGCCAAATCATATGTTATAATTGTGGGAAACCAGGACATTTTTCCAGGTACTGTACGAGTCCTACAAAGACATGTCTGTATTGAAAATATTTTGATCATACCATTGAATACTGTCCGTAGTTGATTGCGAAGAGACATGATAGAAATGTGGGAAATCCAAACCCTCTGCAGAATCCCAATCCAACCCCCAACTAGAATATTCAAAATACACCTGTTGAATTGAGGGAACAAAATATTGTTGTCGTGATAAGGAGAGGTGTTGTGACTGGAAAAAATAAGAAAAACACAGCATGAATAACTGTAGGTGTGATCAATAATAAAAAATAAAATGCCATTCAATGACCAAAAATAAAAGGAAGTATTCTTGGATGCGCAACTAGAATTCATTGACAAGAATTAAGCGTCGACAACTTCTACTACATTACCAAGAAGACAAATAATGGACATGCCTGAAAGGTTTGATCAGATATTCTGATAGAAACCGACGGGAAATGTTAGTAATCTTAAATAAACTTTTAAATTTTCTTATCACTAATACAAGATAAATATGTTATCACAGAATTGACAGTTGTAATAGAAGAACCTCAAGAAGAGTTGTGACTAGATAGAAGAGTTAACCATGTAGGAAAAAGATTAAAGACCGGTCGCAAGTTAAGAATGAATTCCCAGATAGGACATTACGATATGGAATATATTATCTTGGAATTGGGATATGATTTCAACATTATGACAAAAAAAACATGGGGAAACTGCGACTAAAGTGGTCTCCTATTTATCTCATATTAGAAAATCAATCAAAAGTCCTACCTATCGGTCGACTGACTCAAGTTCCTATCGAGGTAGAAGTCCTGAGAATGTATGCTGACTTTGAAGTAATCTACATTGTCGATGAAACAAACCCATATCCTACACTTTTGGGGATCAACCGGGAGATTGATAATCATACCATCATCAATTTTAAGAAAATAATATTAATATTTGAAGATTCAGAGCTAAGGGCGGTCACACCAATTGATTCGCTAGAAGGTCAGAGATGCGTTGAGCCAGTAAATAGTGAAGGAAAAGGTGATTATCTATACCATATTTATAACATCAAATATGCAAGGGATGATTATGTAAATCCAATGACCGACGAAAATATTATTTGGAGGAGTATTAGTTCTTGTAAATCAGATTCTAGCGAAGCATTGGAAAATGGGTAGAATAGGATGCATGAAGTATCCATGAGAAAATGCGCATGAGTTACACGGTCTTTGCGATGAGTAGGAATTGAGGTAAGTGATCTACCTACATATTAAGGCTTACCTAACCTTACATCTTTTCTGATATATTTTGAAGAAAAATTCCCAGAACATCAGCGCTTGTATGCCATGGACTTTGTACTGAAATCTACACCCTCTAGATGGTGGGTTGCACATAATAAATCCATCTCAGAATGGACACAATGTCAAATATTGATGGATATAAGATTCACATAAGAGATCATCTATACTAATCGAAAATATATAGGATTGACTATTCCTGTCGAACATATAGAGTATTGTCCTGCGTTATGGGAGGCATGTTCACGACAAGAATGGGTTCATCAATTCATACACACATTAGACATGATACCAAGGATTTGGTATACATCACTTGAACTGAGATGAGGTACTATTGAATGGGATGAATTGGATACTAGCTTCATACACACATTTGAATTTTCCTAGGATCATCCATCGATTGATGCCAAAGTGCAAGTAATCAAGACACAAATATTTGAAGATATCCATGTCACAATGACAAACTTCAATCAACGCAACACAGCAATCCATGAGTGTATGGAATGCTATAATCTGATGGGAAAACCTGATGAAAATGACCCACTCAACATAAACATACCTGAGTCTGAAGGTACGCACGCAGTGGAAGGATTTGATATTTCTAGCAATCAATTTCTCAATCCACTAAAATTCAAGAAAGTAAACATTGGATCCCCAAAGGACCTATTGCATGAGTTTCAAGATATGTTCCCTACAAAATTATTAGAGATGAAAGGGATTGTCGTAGACCTTGGAGAAATGAGGATATCTTTAAATTCCGACACAAAACCTGTCAAGCAGCGACCATACTGATTGAATCCATGGTATAAATAAAAAGTCAAGTTAGAGTTGGAATGAATGCTGGATGTAGGTATTAGAGAACCTATAGAAGAATCAGAGTGGATCAATCCAATAGTAGTGCAAGATAAAAATACTACTAGTGAAGTACATATTTGCGTCGACGTACATAAATTGAATGATGCATGTTTACATGACCCATTTCCAAATCCATTTATAGATGATGTACTGGAGAGTGTCGAGGGTCAATACTCATTCAGTGATGGGTTCTTTGGATACCATCAAATTAGAATCGAAAAGGAAGACCAACACAAAACAACCATTGTGATGGAGTGGGGTTGTTTTGAATACACGGTAATTCCATTTAGACTCAAGAATGCTCCTGGTATTTTTTCTAGGATAGTAGTGGATTCCTTCAAATATTTTATTCATAAATTTCTTGAGGTCTACTTCGACGATTGGACGGTATTTTGGCTCATTAAGGATCATATTGAGAGCCTCGGGATGATGCTGGAATGTTGTCGCAAGTATCAAATTTCACTGAAATTAAAGAAATGTTTATTTTGTGCCCCGTTTGGGATTCTGTTGGGGCATGTGGTTTTTCACGATGGAATCTTGGTCGACCATGCCAAAATTGTGATCATGTTCAACCTACCACCACCTACCAAAGTTAAGCAATTGAGAGTAACATTGGGACATGCATGATACTATTGAAAATTTATCAAAGGATATGTAGAGGTCATTTATCCGATGGAAAAGTTATTGAAGAAAGATGTTAAGTTCCAGTGGAAAAATATTTGACAAGAAAATATAGATTCTTTAAAGAACAAGATGGTTATAGTTCCCATACTTGTATTTCTAGATTGGAAAAAGGAATTTCATGTACATGTCTATGCGTGATTTTTTGCGCTCAACGTG
Source organism: Pseudotsuga menziesii (assembly GCA_001517045.1). NCBI lineage: Eukaryota > Viridiplantae > Streptophyta > Pinopsida > Pinales > Pinaceae > Pseudotsuga > Pseudotsuga menziesii. The sequence goes on along the minus strand of LPNX010081783.1, from coordinate 339,303 downwards.
GTACTAGAACAACTTAGTGAAGGGTCGATTGATCATCCTATTCCTTCACTGGAAAAAAATGATCAACAACAGAGAAGAACTATACCATAACGAAAAGAGAAGGATTAGCCATGGTATACACTTTGCATAAATTTTGACGCTACTTGTTGGGTGGACATTTTAAAATGTAGACAGATAATTCAGTATTGAAATACCTGGCCAATAAGATAGTGTTAGGGGGTAAGATCTACCGGTGTCTTCTCCTTTTTCAAGAATTTTACTTTGCAATTATTGTTATACCGGGTTGATTGAATTCAGGATCAAACCATATGTCAAGGATCAAAAGTGGCGAAGAACCTGGTAACCTTGACGATAATCTCCCTGATGCACAACTATTTGCGATAACAATGTTTGATGATCATTATAGGGACATAATACAACTTTTGAGTATGGGGTATGTAACAACTGAATTTACTATTAAACAAAAGAAGCAGTTAGTTGTGCAATCTGCAGACTTCGAGTTGATTGGTGGAAAATTATATAAAATGGCCCCTAATGAGATTCTTGATCGCTACGTCTTGGAACATGAGTGACCAATGATCCTGAATGAAGCACATGTTGGCGTCACAGGAGGCCATTTTGTTGGAAAGGATACAGTGCAAAATATATTGCAAGAAGGATTGGGGTGGCCCATCATGCATGCGGATTCCCGAGAATAATATCGCAGATGTGATGTCTGTCAAAGGACTAGAAATTTGTCCCGACGAGATGAAATTCCATTAGTAACCCAAATAAATTTGCAGGAATTTGACAAATGGGCTATTGATTTTGTGGGCCCTATTAGTCTAAAAGGAAAGCACACAAGTGCAAGATATATTATTACCGCGAATAACTACCTGACTAGATGGGCCAAGGAAACACCAATAAAATATTGTACTGTTGCAACTACTGCTAAGTTTCTGTTTGAAAATGTTGTGACTGGATTTGGATGCATGAAAATTTTGATAAGAAACCAAGGAACACACTTTGCCAATAAATAGATTGAGGAACCGACGAAATAATTCCAGATCCAACATATAAATACAATTCGATACCACCATTAAGTGAATGGTGTTGTCGAAGAATTTAACAAAATATTGGAGAATGCATTGACAAAGATTTGCAATGCCCAAAGAGATGAATGTGATCTAAAAATTTCCGCAGTACTGTGGGAATATCACATGAATTGTAAGAAGTTGATAGGTCGAAATAGATTTCAGTTGGTATATGGATAATAGGTTACAATTCCAATCGAATACATTGTACCCAACTTAAGGATTGTTGTGATCATGGAGATGACAAATGTTGGTGCTATCAAGAAAATACTATCACAACTGATATAATTGGAAGAAGATCATTTTGTTGCAGGATATCATCAAAAAAATGTGAAAGAACGACAAAAAGTGTGGAATGATTTCCACATCAAGAATAAGTGATTTCAGGCCGGAGGACTTGTTCTTCTCTATGATAGTAAATTATTAAATCATATGATAAAGCTAAAAACACATTAGCTAGGACCGTATACTATAACATATATCACTAACAGAGGAAAAGTGAAACTATAGAAGTTAGATGGAACACTCGTCAGAGGATTGGTGAATGGAAGTCGGTTAAATACTTATCAGGATAGGAATGACTTGGTCGTCTGATAAAAAATAAAGAACAAGGAAAAATATTATGACTATTTTTTTGTAGACTGGGAAATGAAATGCGTTGCAGACTGCTAGTATGTCACAGAGATAGGAAAAATGTCGTAGACTGTTTGATTATCACAAGAGGGGAAATGATGGTGAAGACAATCCATCTGTCAGACTGAAATAAATCTGTTGAAGGTTGAATACAGGTTGCAGGAAGAGCGCTACTGTCTCCAGTTAAACTAGAGTCACAAAAATGATAGTTGGACGCAATTAATTCAAACACCTGAGAGATTTTGGCAGCGTTCTTTTTGGTTACTTTCTTCTTTATTGCGCAATAACTACCATTGATGGGACATGAGAGTGGAAACATGTATAGAATTTTCCTAATTATAATTTGAATGATCAGCCCATGTGATGGAAAGGACAACTACCTTTTCATTAATTTCCTGCTTATGTGGAGGATTGGCGGAATGAGCAGCTAGACGTTATCATGATTCACGCCCAAGTATCAGTTCATTCTGCTACATTCAAGAGAGAGATTGATGCCTGCAACTGTAAGAGCTGAAGTGAGTTTTATGCAGACCATATTTATTTCAATTTCTAGTACAAGCACAGTTATAGAATATGGTGTTGAGACAACATCACTTAACCTTATTATGAAGACACTACCAGATACGTTCCACCATAGGACATGGTTGCAGAAGAATTTAAAAAAATTCCATTCATCCTTATAGTGACGTAACAACCAGACCTACTAGCTCTTCAATGGGGAAGCTCTATGGAAACGGCAAGAAGAAAGAACCACCACCACTGTTGTTCAGGAATAAACACCCTTGTAACCTAGGGTCTGTTGTTTAGGAATAAACACCCTTGTAACCTAGGGTCTGGGGTTACCAACGTACTTCTAAAACTTGTAGACAATCAGCTTTAAAGTACATAAAGGAAATAGGAAGAGATGTTGGACTCACCCGATTATCGACGATTGATCCAAGCTTTGTCTTCTCCCGCTCTGCTTCTCTCCAAATCTTTCAGGGATGCACCTCCTTCACATGCAAAGAGAAAATTCTCCAAGTACAAACTGTCACGTCCCCATGCCTCCGCCTGGCAAAGAGGACGCGACTCCAAGCTTCAATGCCTGGGCTAAGAGCCCCATAAACATGTACAAGCATAAAATTTACTGAACAAAATGATTAAACATGTGCATTGAACTTCAATATGCACATATGAGAATTTATCATGCGCGGATGCAATTATTGATCAGACACATCAGAAACATCATGCATTCAAACAAGCATTCTTTCAACATGTTCATTTCATTTTCATTAACAGTAAATATAGATTGCAGAAGTAAAATGGAGAAGATCACTTATCTTATGATGAACTCGAGCCGCAACCCGCTACGTCGCTGCAACGTTCCACCCAACCATAGGCCAGCGTGCTCCTTAATCTCTCAGCAGCGCTGCCACCCCCAAGCTGGGCATGATTCTCCAAGGAATAAGGGAACTAGCAGGCTTACACATAGCCAGAGATATACAAAACATAGCCAAGCCAACACAGTTGGGTTTATCAGGCCATTAAGGAGCTAGAGAAGGAAAATTGCTAAGCTGGTGAGCTCATTACAGAGCTAAGAACACCTACACCAGAACTAGCCTGACCTCTAAAACACCCAAACACACCCAACACAAGGAATCAGTCCCTTCTCTGCTACACAGTCCCTCAGGCCCTGCATTCCCTTCCAGTGCTATTCAGGGGTGATGGAGAAGAAGGCCAACCCTCTAGCTTTGTCTGTGTGGTTTCCAGCCACCAGGTTTATCAAGCAAATCTAAGCCAACATCTTTGCTCCTCTCACATTCCGAAGACCAACCATTGCACTCCGGCAATTTATTTAGCTATCACAGCTTAAACCAGGGAAAAACGACTTCAACCCATCTACAACAGTCCCCAAACGTAACAGCAAAAACGACTCACAACGTGGGAAAATAACAGTCCTGAAGCTTATCAGGGAGCACAACTCACAGCAGGGAAAAACGTCCCAAATAGTCTGTGCGTGAGACCAATAGTCGGTGAGACAGCCAAAAACGTGAATGGCCCTTCACAGCCAGTCGGGGATGAAAAAGCACGTCTCTCAGCTCACTGCAGCCGCTGGAAAACCAGGAAAATTCCTATGCGTGGGGAAAAATCTGACCCTGTGAGGAATGAACAACAATGGAGGTCCCGCGTGAGGAAAAACAGCTCCGTTTTGGTCCGTGGGTGAACAGACAACAAGGAGGATGCGAAATTTCAGTGCGTGGGTGTTCAACAACTCGTGGAGCCAAGAAAAATGTCTGTGTGAGACCAAAACTGCCAAGAGCCTGTGCGTGAGGAGAAAAAAGACAAAATCATGGGTAGAGTGGAAATTGCCTGCGTGAGTGAAATCAACAGGGGTGGAGTGTGCGTGGAGGCATGGACTGACAGTCTTGCGACCCCACTCCCAAAACAATCAACTGCCATAACTTCCCTCAGCTACCAGTAGAAATTATTAACTGAAGGTGGTTGTAATAAAATAAAAGAAGATGACACATGGGTTGTTCCCCCTTTTGGCTCAAGGTTTGACAAATTCCCCCCCCACATCCTTATCCTTGGGAAAATCATGCCCCATTCGATTTAGTTGCCGCGACCGTAGCTGGTTGTGTTCATTTTAATTATAGATGCATATTTACATGATGACCAACATAATATATGCCGCATGCCCCGATATACCATTGGTGACAAATTTAAATCCTAAACATAACGTGACCGATCAATGGTGGGGCCTTGGCCTTTAAATCCACACCATGATCATTTACAATATACACATCATATACATCTAATGTAACGGGGTCAAAACCGGGACATTACACAAACTTATACATGTATATATGATAGGTTATATAAACAACATATATAGTGCTTAATCAAATATATTTATCAACCATGATACTTGAAAGATACTCAACATAAAGTTTGAAGAATAATTCTCTTTATTAACAATTAGTGAATGAGATAAGTGTACAACCCAACGCCTGAAACAAGGACTCCTATGCAACCAAAGGACTCTAAGTTCTGCTGCTCCAAAGACTTCTGAAAATATACCACCATCATAACTTTGATCTCCAAGATTCATTCTATTAATGACCTCCCCAAGGCCTCTATTTATACTTTGGGAAATAGAGCAGTTTCGAAGGTTGAGGAGGTTGAGACAGTTGAAATGGTCAATGATTAAGGTTCAAATAGTCTACATTAATCATGTTTTATATTTTTTAATGTCGAATAGATGTGTATGCGACTATTGATATAGGCAACCCGCGTATGACATGTGAGTTGCTTTAAGGGAAACCCGTGTATAGATCTGTATGCGGGTTGCAATGATAATAGTCACGTACAGTACGTAGGTTGTCAACAGATATAGTCATGTATGTATGTGAGTTTCAGTGGATATAGTCGCGTACGACAATCAGCACATAAAACATTAAAATGGCAAGTTGTTCAAAGGGTAAATGCATCTCATGTCATGCCCATCTATAGTGTTTAGGAAAACTTCAATTCTATAGTGTCCTTTTGTGTACAAACATATGGAAAGTTGACACTTGGACGGAGAAGTGCCATTTGGGTTGATAACAACCACCACCACTGGAGGAGGAGGAAGAAACATGGTTTGCGACTATGCTTCTACCATATATTCCACTGAGAAAATATGAAGTATGTAAAATTAGAGTTACAAAGAAGGCACAGTACCCACTGGTAGCACCAACTGCACTGAAAGGAGTTCGAGTATCACATAACATACTTCCAAACCTTAAGAAGTTTCCCTTTATTGATCATGAAATACAAAAATTTCCAGAAATGGACATGAAGAACTCCATGGTTATTGTACAAGATACACCGAATATCTCGAAGCGCTTAGTTCCAATGGAATGGGCAAGAGGACTAGACTAAGCAGGTTTACTGGCACTGATGTATATGCCACATTTTGGCCAAAGCACAAAGGTGAATGCATGTGTTAAATAGTTCCTAGTATCATTCCACAACGTTTGCCTATGGATCGAACAAAACAATTATGTGGATGTCGAGCTGATAGCAATGATTACAGGGCTTCCACTTGCAGGCGCAGACCCAAAACCATTTTAAAAAAAAGACCAAGACACTCTGATTACGAGCAAGTTAAAAGGTAAGTATGATTTGTCTAGAGATACCATAGGATTTTTAATAGCCTCCACCAATGACCACACTATTCGGTTCGTAGCTAAAGTTTTAGCTACCAAGTTGGTATAGAAGATGTGACCAGCCCAATGTACTATAGGAACGATTGCAGTGGCTAAAATCTATGCGGCAGGGGTTCAAATGAACCAGTCGCACTATCTACTAAATGAATTAATATAATATGTAGAGGAGTCACGTGAAAAAGGTACTGCGTTCCATTATTCATGGTTACTCATTTTGATTTTGTTTGTCTCATGGGAAAAACCAGCAAACTATTAAGGGGTATATATACCAGTTCAATGTCGAGGAGCTCGATACCAGAATATATGGTTCAAGAAATATATAAAGGAGGTCCAAAGACACAACAGTGTACAATTATTTTTGCATGGAGAGCTCTACGATATCAGGTGAGAAAGCAAGAAATCCTTACCCAATATCTTTCTACAGCCCCGAAAAGAACCAATATTCCAATGGTCAGCAACACAATACCTACTATCTGAAGAATAATTTGAGGACATTATCCAATATTGGATGGAAGAATGGCGAGTCCTTGTAGCTAATGACCTAGTATCTATAGAAGAAGACATGAGACACATAAGAATGGAGAACAAGGAGGGGACCCACCACCAGCAACCCAAGATCCAAAAAATTATCCTAACCCTCCCTAGAATGATTCTAGTGAAACCCCAATAGATCCAATAGTGGGATATAATATGAAGCAGAGAGAGCATCCTGAGACAAGGAATTAGAAAAGGAAGGTTGAAAAAACAACAGGAACTGTCGGCCTTACCAGTGATGATTTTACCCTTCTAACGGAAGCAATGACAAAGGTCACTACACAGATCCTGAAGAAAATGGATGAGTTCCAAATAGAGCTAACATGTATTACTACATACTTACTACAGACACTCTACAAAGCAGTAAAAAGAGTACGGGTAGCGGTCGACTACAAACAACAATTGATAGCGATAGAGGACTTACCTGGCTCGTCAAAAGAGAGACCAACTGATGTGTCGATACCTATTCCACAAATAAGGACTAAACTGGTGGGAGAAGCACTCTACTTGGGGATAATAGAGCTAAATACCATGGCCAAGAACTTGGGCCATGTCACCATAGATTTTTCTCAAATGTTGTTGTATGAATTTTATGCAATCTAGATTGCCACAGTCGCGGAAATGAAGTTAAGATCAGGCGCATTGATTAAGTAAGTTGGAGAATCAAATAATAATATTAGTAAGATGAAGAAAATAGTCAAAGAAATTGAGCAAAAATCCAAAAACTGGGAAGAAGAAAAACTTGGACTCAACAAAGCTGTAACACTTGCTTGCAGTAATTTTGCAAATGAAGGCATAACAGATGAAATGTTTGCAGAAGCCAAGGTCATTCAACTTGGAGAAATCACATAGGACCTCCGCAAAGGTCATGGATTTAGAAGCAGAAGTGAGACCTAGTACACCCCCAGAGGTGCTAGAAGAAAGAAGGAATACATCAACAGATATTGTGAAGGAGATAGAAGAGGAAGAGGCACTGTGTGCTAAGGAAATCAAACAAGTTTCTTAGATGTGAGAAACGTTGATCGATGATGTAGAGTTAGAGAAATTCGGAGAGCAGCTGCACACTACTGAGACCGAGGTGAATCAGATGAAGAAATTTTCCTTACCAAAGAAAATGGATAAGGCTGTTGAGATGAAGAAAATACAACAAAAATTCACAGCACTGCGAACTCAACAACAATAGAGGACTGACAAAGACGCATAATTGTAGGCAGAGGAAAAAAGAGTTACATGAATTATTCAGCTTGTACACCAGAAAGTGCGACAAGTAGTAGAGTCAGTAGGACTTACAACGTTGGAACACATCAATTCCGACTTTGTGGAAAATTTGCAGAAGGAATATGAAGAGGAGCAACGGGAAACATATCAAATAGTGAAAATATTTCAGGATTTTCAAAGTAAGCTCATCACGACATAAGCTTCAGATTAGTGTAGCTCAGCATGAGCCACACGAGAGTGTTGGCGACATGTTGGACCTAGTGAAGGATAGGTATAATTAAAGTAGAATTTTGCTTAGGAATATGAAGATTCCAATCACATGAATAAGGAATCTATGACGGAGGAGAAGCTGTGATGGAAGCAACTATGGGAAAAATATCCATGACAAAAGAAGTAAATGTAGAGTAAGCTACAACATAGGAAACTACGAGGGAAGAGTTCATGTCAGAAGGGAATATACGATGAGATCAGCTACGACATAAGGAACCATGATTTAAGAATATGTGCAGCCGTTTAAAAGGACAAATGGAGAAAGCATGGTAAGAATTCAGCTAGGATAACACATGCTTTATAGAATAAAGCATTTTTGTATTTTGGGACGCTAGTGCCTCCTAATAGTTGTAACTGAATGTATGGGAATATGAATGAAAACCTGTTGGCTAAGAGAATGAATTCGGTTGACTACAACATGTAAGATTCTATAAAAGGGAGAACCCAAGCTATGTGTGGGTTACACACTTAGATAGATACACTCTTGGTTGGTATGTGTTAGTCATTTTGTCTCTTGTCCGTTTGTAGAGTTTTAGAGTTTTAGATAAGAGAGAGTCGATCTAGGATGTGTGCAGATCGATAGTAGGTATAAGGAGAGGAAATTTAAGAGACTTGAGACTAGAGAGCATGAGAGGAGAGAAAAGTTTGTATAGATTATATAGAATATATAGAATAGAGTCTACAAGCTGAGTGCACAGACAAAAGGTGCCATATATTTCTCATGCTAGATGAAGAGCGCCTTTGTGGTTTTTCCCGTATGGGTTCCACGTTAAATGTTGTCTATGTGTATATTTGATGAATGTTCTTATGTCAAATGAATGTATGTTGTGAATAAGTGCATGTGTATTTATGAATGCGTATTTATATGCTTATGTTGCATTGTTATTAGTTGGAATCAATAATAAGGAATTATATTAACTATTGTAATCTTTGTCGACGAACAAGTAGAGTAATGTCTTGAATTCACATAATAAGAGTAAGTAATATAACGAAAAACTTCAGTCGAGCAAGATAGTAAAGTTCCAAGGAAGAGGAAATCCCCACACAATTGCAGAAACTTGGTTCTGGAAGTTACCCATAAGAGATATCTCAGGTGAGATTGCATCTATGTTGCAGGTGCTGTCGACTGAGGTCTTCTCTATCCAGCTGATATCTTAGGATTTGTTGACAAAAAAAAGGGTATGAGCCTAGGTCGAAGGGAGGAACGCCAACAACCATTAAAGAAAATATGGTTATGGTTCAAAATAGAATCAAACAATAGGGATATCAACATCGCTTTGAGTGTTCCTTTGAAGTCAAGGATCAATTGCTTCTTCTATTCTAACCTTATAAACAAATATACCTCAAGTTCAATGTTAAGCAACAAATTCCATAAAAGAGCATGAAAAGAGGATATATATACCAGAAAGAGTAATCCATGCCTTAATAATGAATAAAGGAGATGAATATAAAGCCTCTTCGAGGGGAAAACCTCCTTATAAAAAGTACTAAGTACACAAGACAAGACAAGGCAAGATGATTCAAATGAAAAGGTCTCCTTTATATATATAAATATATGTATATAGAAGACAAAGAGGTATAATTACCACTAATGGACTCAAGCCAACATCAATAATATAACAATATTAATATAAAATTCCTAATTTCGGGGAGAATGGGCCACCATTTAGGGATTAAGTTGGCCCTCTCCTTTATAGAATTTTTTTCCTCAATTCTTAGTTAGGCGTTGATGTTTTTGTATGAAGGAATATCCCATGTCAAATCTTCTACTGGTAAGTTCTTCCACTAGATGAGGTACTTAGTAATAGCTTGATTTTGATAGTTGTTTGGTCCTTGTGTTAGTGATTTGTTCAGCTTCCAATATGAATTTTCCTTCTTCATCAAGCTCTGGAAAGATATTTTGAATTGGCTTATTGTCTCCTATTACCTTATTTAAACATGAAACATAGAAAAATGGGTGTACCCTTGAAGATGATGGGAGATTGAATTTGTAAGCCATACTTCCAATCTTATACAAAAATTTAAAGAACCATAGTACTTGGGTGCTAATTTTTTTCCTTAGTTTCTTATGAGAATTTTCTTCTCAAGTTAGATCTATGAGCTAGAACAATTTCACCATCAAATTGTTTGACAATATATGCAAGAGAAAACAAAGAGATGAAAATAGTTGGAATAACACATGTGAAAGGTGCTAAATTCTTATCATGTTATTATCATACACATTTATAATACATTGGACAAATTTGAGTGGCTCTGGAATCCAATTGGAGTTGTACATGTGTCAAGGTGAGAATTGACCTCAATCCCCCCTAGGTGGACCAATGGAGCTCCAACTCAGCCAAAACAGTCATGGACCAAGGTGTGAACGTTGGTTAAGTGTGATAGGGCATTAAAGAGTCTAAGGCATGCATGGGTGAGAAGATATAGGTGAGTAGGAGGCTCAAGGTGGCAATAAATGCTCCTAGGAGAGCCAAAATGGACCAAATACACCACTAGCGCCCCCTAGTCAAGCCTAGATCACCCAAATCAAGGATATAACACCCCAATGCATTAAATGAGGGCACACATGTTCTAGGTTGACCAACTATAGTGCTGGTGCATGTGTGAAAAGGCCCAAAAATAACCAGTTCACCTCCTAGATAGATTCCCTAAGTCTAAACTACAAGATATCATTGCAAAGATTCAAATGAAGTTAGCTTAAGGTCGAAAATATGTAATAAGGATGTATTAATACTCCTACACCCCTCGTTAATCCAAAATTAGTATAATTTAATGATTTATTTATGCCTTGGCAACTAAGGCATAAGTCACCTTTTACAACAAAACTTCTATTGATCCATGTGACAGAGGTAAGGAGGAAAACCTCATGGGAGAAGGATCCCCTAAAAAAAATGGATTATGACATAGAATCAAGGCTACATACACTCCAAACTAAAAAAAATGTCTAGAGGAATCTTCTTCTTGGGAATAAGTGGAATGTGCTCAACCAACTCAAGAACAACTGCATGATGAATCCTCAGACCATGTAGAACAACTGAAATGCACTGAAAGGAGAGCGAATGGTTCTCTTCAGACTTGAACCTCGAACAAAACATGATTCCATTCCCAAAAGAGACTTGAAGTGCTTGATAATAGGTGACCCCAAGTGAGTCATAAGGATCTTGAAGCATCAACTTTTAAGGAAGGTTGTAATCAGCTACAAGAAGGTGCGCCATTGTGATGGAAAATGATTCTCCACCTTTATATGAACTTGAAGGAACTCTACTAGTGATCGTGGAGGAATACATGGGAAAAATAGTGTGAAGCAATGAGAGATATTCACTTGACATCCAAACCTCTCCATATTTAGAACCAATACTCTCAAGTGAATAAAACTAATTTTCTAGAGAAGGATCGCTATGAACATCAACTAGCAATTCATCTTCCCCATTCGTAATGGAAGACATAGAGGAGAAAGGTGTATAATGGATAGATAAATATTCAGTAGTAGTGATGGAATCAACTCATATTCTATCTTTGTGAAACATAGCTTCTTGACAAGGAGAGGAAACCACAGAGGAAGAAACTTGAGTTGGATCATTTGCTGAATCTTTGGCTACTTCTTCTTCTTCATTTCGAACAACTTCTTGAGAAAAGCATGAGGTTGATATCATAGGAGGAAGAACACATAAGGAGGTGCCCATTTTCTTGCTCTCCATATATCTCACATCTTCTTTATGCATGCCAAGCGCTTCATCTATATTTCTCCAAAGCTTGAATGGGTAATCAACAGAATCAAGAAGGTAGTGCATTGTAGGATGTATAGATAGACACATAGTTCCATAGGCTCTATCATTGTCATTAAGCCAATCATACTTCTCTTGATAGGACTCTGGATCTCTCACAACACCAATGGACACATCATAGAGACATTGACTCTTGATATATACACACATATTTGAATTCCATTTAGAATAGTTGAATGGGGAAAGGAGAGTAGCAACTTTCGAATCCATGAAGTTGTTGTAGGAACATGTAATGAAAAACACTCAAATTTTATGGAAATATTCCCCAAACAAAAACTCAAAATCACAATATTTTTTGCATCTCCAACTAGCTCTGATACCATGTGAGAATTTGCTTCTCAAGTTAGATCTAGGAGCTAGAATAATTTCACCATCAAAGTGTTTGACAAAATATGCAAGAGAAAACAGAGACAGAAATAGCTAGAATAACACATGTGAAAGGTGCTAATTCTTATATTGTTATTATCATACACATTTATAATACATTGGAAAAATTTGAGTGGCTCTGGAATCCAATTAGAGTTGTACATGTGTCAAGGTGATAATTGACCTCAATCCCCCCTAGGTAGACCAATGGAGCTCCAAATAAGCCTAAACAGTCACAAACCAAGGTGTGAACATTGGTGAAGTGTGCTAGGCAATTAAAGACTCCAAGGAATGTGTGGGTGAAAATATAGAGGTGAGTGGGAGGATCAAGGTCGCAATAAATGCTCCTAGGAGAGCGAAAATGGACCAAATACACCACTAGCGCCCCCTAATCAAACCCAGATCACCCAAATCAAGGATGTAGCCCCCCAATGCATTAAATGAGGGTGTACATGTGCTATGTTGACCAACTATAGCACTAGTGCATGTGTGAAAGACCTGGAAATAACTAGTTCACCTCCTAGACAACTTCCCTAATTCTAAACTATAGGATATCATTGCAAATGTTCATATGAAGTTAGCCTAGGGTCAAAACTATGTACTAAGGATGTAGGTAGGTGAGAAAATGTACCATACCTCCCTTAAATCATGCATACTGGTGCTAGGACGACTTATATTGAACTAACTGATGGGAATCAAAGCATAACTTAACATAAATAAACACTGATTAGGGTCAACTACTAGAGACTTTTGGTGGCACTCTGAGTGGGTTTCTAAATTATAGATTGGTAAATGTCCTGCAGGTGAGTCCCCCATGCATTAGTAAGTTGGTAATGACCTCCTAAGCTAGGAAAAGGAAAATAGACTATGGTGGTCAAGGGAGGATTAATTAATAATCCCAACACCCCCCCTTAATCCTAACATGGACAACCTAGGCCCTGGAAACAAATACCAAAGGTCACCCATACAATATAAATGTAAAAAATCATTTCTTAACAACCTAGGAGATGGGGAAAACATCATGGGAAAAATTCACCCTCAAAATAAGCAGGAAAAACCAGGATCAAGCTATCATACTAAGAGAACAAATTCTTCTTGAGTAAAAACTTGTGAAAGTATTTTTGCAATATGCATATCTGTGAAGAAGTAATCTAGTGTGATGGTTATTGTGTGCACTATTTTCCTAGTACTGTGCTTGTGAACCTCTCCACATTCTTCCAATCCGATGACGAATAAGAGAATAAATGTTTCCTTTGTCTCTTCTTTCTGGAGGAAGAGTGACATGATCCAATTTGTTCTTCAGTGAGCAGAATTGTTGATCATACCTTACCATCACGTAGCATCTCTTTAGGTGTTTGTAGCACCTCTGTGGAAGAAGTGATTTTTCTTGGCATAGCGCAAGGCTCTCTTTTTGAAATTGAGATATTGTTCTCCTCATGTCAAATGACTCTCTATTCATGTTCCCGATTGCCTCAATAAATTTTTGACCCCATTTATTCCTAGGATTGGGAGTAGGGATTGTATCTGGATATGGATATGGATCTAATTTAACTTCATATTCAATGCCATAAACTGATTCAACTTGGTCCTTTTCTTTGGATTCCGAATTTGAAAAATTAATGGAAACATTATCATATGCAAAAGGTTTAGGTAGGATACATTTACCTTCCTTTGAAATGGAAGTTGAGATGGCATTGGATTTGAGTACGGCATAAAGTGTGAGAATTCATATTCCTTGGAGGCATGGTTTGCAACACATTTTTCTATAAGATTCTTGGTTGAGATATATGAGATATCCACTAATTTAGGATCAAATACGACTCGCTTTGGTGAGCATGTATGAGTCATCTAGTATACACACAACAAATTTTCTACTAAGGAGGGAACATAAAGTACATTATTGAACACTCCATGCTCTAACTTGATTGAACCCTTTCATTTAGCTTGGATTAGAGTGTCATATCCCATGTGAATACTTGGACCATGAGTAAGTCTTAATGAAGAGAATGAATCTTTGGATGAAACCATGTGATTGGAGACTCTTGAATCAATGAGGAAGGCTCCTGAATCAATGAGGAAGGAATTTTATTTTGAAAAACCACCCTTCTGTGCATGGCATCTCTCATCATGATCTTTAGTCTTGTCTCCAGATTCAACCTTCTGTACGCCTTTAGGGAGGGAAATATTGTGCTGCTCAAGGAATTTTGACCTTTGATATATGGTCTTCTTCATAAAATATTTCTTTGTATGGTTTCCTTGATTATAGTAGGAGAACTTTCCCTTGTCAAACCTCTAATGTTTTTCCTTATTAGAGCCCAAGGATTCATCTGTTGGATGAAACACTCCCTTAGGTTCAAATTCAATGTTCATTTTTTCTTTGCCTTTTTGCTTCCTCCTTTTTTGCGCATTCTTTGTCTCACCAACCAAGAGAGCTTGATTTGGAGAGGCTTTGAGGGCTCCCATCTGTATTAGCTTGTCTTGTTTCTACATTAGAGACTCTGTGAAGGAATGAAGGTATGGAATTCACCAATTAGGAGTATTCAGTCTCCTAGAGTGAAAGGCAGATATGAACACTGAGAATTCTGGGCCAAGTTTTCATAGAATTGAGAGCACCAATTTCCTATCCTTCTTGTCAATTCAACATTGCTTACATTGCATGAATAATGATTTGAATTTTGAGAAAAAATGTTGTATAGTTTCAAACTTTCTGGCTTGCAGTGCTATTAGTTCTTTCTCTAGGATATGGCATCTCATCTCATCATGTTCTCCAAACAAGGATTCGAGCTTATCCCATACTTCATTTGGTGTTCTCAATCCCTCAAGCTGAAAGAGTAACTCTCTAGACATGTGGATGCACATGAAGCCAAATTCTTCATCAAGCATGTTCAGATACTTCAATTTTTTAAGATGTTGTTGGGGTTTGACCTCTCTGCCCATGGTGACCCTATACAAACCCTTGTTGTGAAATACAATCTACATATCAACCCTCTAATTAAGATAATTGAAGGGTGTGAGGATTATGGGTGTTAAGGCTACTGAATTCTCCATCTTACAACTTTAATAAACAACTAATTCTTTAGAAAATCTTCAATTTATCTGCAAAAACACTTCAATTTGCAATCAAACCAATTAAAACACTCTCTACTTCGACATGTTCACTTTATCTGGGTGCATCACACATGGATATACTTCTATGGACAGAATCCAAAGGGAGAAAGGAAAGAATACTAGGATTTATGTGGAACCCAATTGCTTCTGGTGCATCAATTAGAGTTTTTGAGGTTTGAAGCTGGCCTGGATATCTTCTCTGATAACATGTTAAATTTAATGAAGCATGGGATCTTTAGGTGTACATGAATTCAATGAGAAAAGAAGGTTGCAACAGAGAGATAATAATTCGGTAAAGATTGATTAATAATTCATGGCAAATTAGACACACATGAGACCAATAATTGGAAAAATAACATTACATCCATTAATTAGTGATAATATGTAATACAATGGTGTTACAAATAGGAGAATTCAAATTCCTAAGATAGTATTCGAATCTACCAACTTGGATTGGATCTAGAGCTAACTCAGTGTGGGGAAATCACAACTAGAGAACACTAATGAAACTCCGGATCATTGAATAAGTTCAAAAGTAGTTAACCGATGTAGGTAGGTGAGAAAATGAACCCCACTTCCCTTAAATCATGCAAACTGGCACTAGGATGATTGAGAGTGAACTAATTGATGGGAATCCGAGCATAACAGAACATAACTAAAAAACAACTAGGGTCAACTGTTGGAGTGTCGGTGGCACTCAGAGTGGGTTCCTAAATTATAGGGATTGGTCCCTAGAGGATTTAAACTCATGCATACATGCTCATTTATTTGTAGGTGGACACTAGGTGAATCCCCCATGCACTAGTGAAATGGTAATGACCTCCTAAGCTATTAAAAGACAAATATATTATAGTGGTCAAGGGAGGATTAATTAATAATCCAAACAATGTAGTATTTCCATCATTTCCTTCTCATTAATGGGTTTGTGTAAGTCCTTTCACTTAATTAGTGAACTTTCAAAATCCAAGAGCCTTCCTTCTTGCATTATAACATGAAATCTGTCATTTATTGAGGCATCATATTCCACAATAAAGGTTTTTGTGAATTCTAGTGTGGTCAAGACAAGGCCTTTGCACATTTCCTATTTATGTTGTTAAAAAGTTTGAGTGGCCTCTGGATTCTAGGAGAATTAACCTTTCTTCAATAATGTTGTTATAGGTGTTTCTATTCTTCCATAGTTCTGAACAAACTTGTGGTAGTACCTTGTCAAACCTAAGAATTCTCTAATATTCTTCAAGGTTTTGGGAATAGGCCAGTCCATCATGGATTTAATTTTTTTAGGGTCTACCCTAAAACCTTCATGATATATAATATGACCCAAATAATCCATCTATTTACCCCAAATAACCTTTTGGAAGGTTGTAGAACCCTTTCAATATGTTGAACATGTTATTACCAATACTTCCTATATATTAGTATATCATCAAAAAATACTAACACAAATTTTCTAACGAAGGGATTGAAAATGGAATTCATCAAACTTTGAAATGTGGAAGGTGCATTTGTAAGGCCAAAAGGCATGGTCATAAATTTATAATGACCTTCATGAGTTCCGAATGTTTTTTTTGTGATGTCTTCTTCCTTCATTCTAATATGATGATACCATGAACGAATATCCAACTTTGTGAGGTAAACTGCTCGATGTTGATCATCTAAAAATTCATCAATGAACGGAATGGGAAACCTATATTTAATGGTGAGATTATTGAGCTCTCTGTAATTTGGATAGATACACCATGATCCCTCCTTCTTGTGTACCATTACCACTAGTGTAGAGAAAGAATTTTGTCTAGGCCTAATTATTCCAGCCTCTAACATTTCTTCAACCATATGCTTAATGTAAGGCTGCGACCTTACATGATTATATATATATATATATATAATGAATTAGCGATATTTACAATAAATTCGTGTGACTTATATATATATGAAAAGACACATTTAAACAATGTGTCCTTCTAATGCCAACTTTTACATAAATAATTAATAACTAAACTAATGAATAATATAATATACTTTTGGTATGTTACAAGTCATCCTGCTCTGAAAATATTCGTCCATGAATCTTCTACAAGTGTGCTTCAACTAGAAGTCTTATCGCGAATAATGGAACCACGGTTTAGAAGTTCTTGAAATAATTGCTCGCATTTCCATTCAAATCTTTTCATGCATATGATTGTGTAGAAAAACACATAACACGTATATGTAGTATTATTCTAAGCTTCTAATTTGATGGTGTTTTTTTTATCTTCTAATTTGATGTATATTTCTAATATTTCTACATGCTTTGATATGGTTTTCTTATTTGTAGTGGAAACTACTAATAATGTACTTACTTCCTTGTCTGACGAGCTTATCTTTAGTTGTTCCCTGGGAACCTTTTGATATTGAGATTCTAGAACCTCTTGAGTTGCGACCATTATTAGAATATTCATCTCTTCATTTGTCGCAACATCTTTTGGGTTTCATTCTTCTAAATTATCATGATTAAGGTCATATTTGACGCTTTTATTTTCATCATTGCATTCTCCTACAACTTCAATTCTCTCATAATTGTCATTAACATTGACTTCACTTTTAACAACATTTTGTTCTTTATCATTACAATCTACGACATCATCAATTTCTTTACAATTGATATTGACATTGTGATTATCAATATAATATTGATTTTTCATATCCTTGTCTTCTACCTCTTCTATTTCATTGTCCTTAAATTTACCGTATTCCTTAATAAGTCCCTGTTCTAGAGTTTCACTAGATAATTTTGATAGATTTTTCAGATGGCGTATTAATGTGCCTTACTTCCCTACCTTGTAAGAAGTCGTAGTGAAATTCCGGTAGAGGTACAAATTTTTGACTAAGTATCGTATTTTGAGTTTTATAGTTGGGGTGTCTTTTGTTATCCCTCCCGAAGTATGGTGTCCTAGATATTTTGTGAGGAGGGATATAAGGTGGTATTTGGTGTGGCATCCCTTCCTTTCTGATTGAAGTAGTGAATTTAGACTCTTCCCTATTTGAATATTTAGGATTTGTCGTCGTACCTTGTTCCTCTTTACCTAGGAACTTGGGAGTCACAATTGCTTCTTTTGTTGTGAGTACAGATGCATTTACTGACTCTATTGACTACATAACTCAATATCCTCAATAGATTCTTCCTTTATGGTCATATTCCCTTCTTCTGTCATGACTGTAGATGACGTTTCCAACTCTACTTGGCCTGAGAACTCAGGAGTCTCAATATCTTCTTCTTTTATGGTCGTAGTCCCTTATTCTATTGTGAGGGATGATAAAGTTTCCAGCTCTACTTGATCTAAGAACTTGGGAGTCGCAATAGCTTCTTCCTTTATGGTTGTAGTCCCTTCTTCTTGGTTTCCCTTGCTTGAGAATTTAGATGGTGTAAATGTTTCTTCTTCCTTCAACTCACTTAAGGGGTAGGACTCATGCGCCTCTGGATTTTATTTGTTGACGTGCTTCTTACACTCCTCTTCTTGCTGTTGTATTATCAACATTTTCAATTCTTCAGTTGTTTTTTTTATGTCTTCAAGCTATGTGTTTTTTTTTCAATCTCTACTAGTTGGCTTATTTTTATGTCTTCAATTTTTTCATCTCTTTTAGGTTTTTGGATATACATGATCTCTTAGAAAGACGGAAACATGGTAGTTCCACTATAAAATAATGATTTGATTTTTTTTTCAAAAATTTAACTATAAATAATAGTATTTATAATAATAATTTATTATTTAAAATAATAATACTATTATTATTAAAAAAATAATAGTTTTTGGAATAAAAAAAAAAATAGTTAATAATAATAATAATTTATTATTATCATATTATTTTGGGAGCAAATGGAAAAGGATTAGGGTTTTTGTGAAGAGTAATGGTATGGAAGAGGAGTAAAGGGTAAGGATGGACAAGGTGTAAAGGTGTAATGGTATGGATGAATTTATGGTTTTAAAATTATAATAATAAAACCATGGGCTAGTTTAATAAAACCATTGACTGGTTTGTTTGTTTTTTTTCTTTTTTTACTTTTTATTTTATTTTATTTTTATTTCCTTCTTTTTTTCCTTTTTCCTTTTTCCTTCTTATTTTCCCTTTTTATTCTCTCACATGAGGGGCTTCCTTTATTTGTTCAAATATTTAGTAATTGAATGGACTCATGTGCCTCTGGATTTCTTCAAGTATTTTTTTATTCCACCATAAAGAAGTTATTTGACCATAAGTCAGCAAC
>LPNX010081783.1:228014-319741 GCA_001517045.1 Pseudotsuga menziesii | reverse complement strand
TATATATGAAAAGACACAAACAATGTGTCCTTATAATGCCAAATTTTAAATAAATAATTAATAACTAAACTAACAAATAATATAATATACTTTTGGTACATTACACTTAGTTTCTCTCTTTTGTCCATAGGGGTATTTATAAGGTCTAATGTTAGGAGGAAAACTTCCTAGAATACATTTTGGAATATTTTCAAATACCTTGGAATGCTTATCAATGACCCTTTGGAGATTTAGGGGAATAGGGGGCTTAGATGTTTGAACCTATAGTGAGAAAAAATGTGCAATTACACCCTAATGTCCCCTTTTCAACAACTTTGCCATTTCCTTAGATCTTATCATCTTGATTGGTGACCTTGTTATACCATATAACTCAAAATACTTTCCTTCCCATGAAAATTTCTTAAAAAGTAAAATCCATTGTTCCCAACGATTGTAACCATTGAACACCTAAGACAATATGAACACCACCCAATGGGATAGAAATTATTATACTATTGAATACATATTCCCCCATAGTAATATTGATATTATGGAATTTCCATGAGCAATTTATAGTTTCCTCCATTCACAATCATTACTTGAAAATCTAGTGTTGGATATACAAAGCAATTGATAACTTTGTCTAATTTACAATGAATGAAAGTATGAGTACTACCAGAATCAATCAACACGATTATATTTTTATTTTTGATATATCCTTCGATCTTGAGAGTTTGAGGAGTTCTAATACTATCCAATGCATGACAAGATATGGTGGGATTAATCTCTTTGAAAGTAGTATCTTCTATTTCTTCAACTTCAGATGGTTCTTGTTCTTTTCCTTCTTCCTCGTCATAATCTATGTAGAATAATTTCTTTTCGCCACACTTATGTACCTTACTATATTGTTGTCACAATTAAAGCATAGAAATTTCTCTCTTCTTCCATATATTTGTTGAGGTGTCAACCTTGTAGGTTTAGGTGGGTTAGAAGAAGGAACATTATTCTCTTTATTGATGCTAGAGGTGGTCCTTTTAGTAGCATTGCCATGTTTTTACTTTCAACCTTCCTTATAAACATGAAATCATTCTATAAGTATGTTGATTTAAAGAGACAAATATCATGTCGAATGTTATCCATCAATGTGCCCATAAAGAGATCCAACGAATTATCTTCTGGAATATTCTTCACTCTAAGGATTAACTTCTAAAATTGCTTGTTGTGCTTTGCAACTTAATCTTTTTTCTTGATATTTATCAACTGGAAAAAGAATGTGGTTCTCTTAATATACCCATAATGTGTAATAAATTCCATTGTGAATATAGACCAAGAGAGAATAGACTCATTTTTACGATCATAAAGCCATTGGTACCATACAAATTAATCGTGATCTAAATACAAGGATGCAATAGTTACATTTTGCAAAGTTGGCACTTGGTGTAGATAAAAAAATTGCACTATATGGAATTATCAATGTTATTAGATAATTTCCATCAAACTTTGTCAGGCTACAAGGAAAAGGACCTGTTATGGAGGTTGTAGTGTATCCCCCCAAAAAACATGTCCCTTCTCCATTTATAGCGGAGGTTTCTAGTGGAGGAAGGAAGACAAAGGTTTTAGCATGTTTTTTATTGGTGTGCCCAAAACCATTGTGGTGCGCTAGTGCATCTTTGGTTTAGGAGCACCAATGATTTTTTTTGGTAATGGATCACCAATTCTACTCAGTGTATTAATAAAATCAGTGCTCTATGACCAATGTGCACCATTGTGATTTTATCCAAAAAAATCGGTGCTCCACTTTTGTAATGGCACACCGGTGCTTCTCTTTGGATAAGGCGCACCGATGTCAGTGATGCTAATTGGCAAAGGTGCAATTATGGTGGTGCTCCTCTTTGGTGAAGGCATACCGATTCTCATTTTAAGGAATGGGTGTGTTGATCCTCCATGACCCATATACACCAATATCATTTTGTAAAAAAAAACCAGTTTCAATTTTTGAAATTGTGCATTGATTCTCCTTATATGTTAAGGTGCATCGATGTTGGTGCTCCACTTTGGTGAAGGTGCATTGGTGCTCCTTTTATAGCCTAGGTGCACCGGTGCTTTTTTTATAGCCTAGGTGCACAAGTGCTTATGATATACAAAAGCACCAAACTGTAATTCATTTTTTTAACTTATAGAAAAAAGTGGGGATTTTAAAACATTTTAAAGAAGGGGAAAATGTCTTCAAAAGAGGGGAAAATAAGGTTTTTTGTATCTCTTCATTTCACATGGTTCTACTAGAGAGAAGAAGAAGAGAAAGAGTATTGTATCCAAGCAACCAATTTTTTCCCTCTTCATTGTTTCATTTCTTCCTGTTATTTATTTTATTTTTCATTCCTCACCATTGTTCCTAATTTCTTATTTGGCTTTGTTGTTTTTATTGGTTGATTTGAGGCTTTTTCGTCTATTTTGAAAGTTAATGTTGGATTTATTTTAGGGTTTTACATCAAAATATGTGGGGTTTTCCCGCTTATTGAAAGAAACTATTTTTTTTTAACTTTTCAAAGAAGAGAGAAAAACTTATTAAGAACAGGGAAAAAAAGAATGTTTGTTTCATTTTTTTTAGTTCACGTGGTTAGATGAGAGAGAAGAGTAAGAGTAAGAATATTGGATCCAATAAACCATTTTCCCCTCTTCATTGTTTCATTTCTTCCTATTATTTATTTTATTTATACTAGTTTCCATTTCTCACTATTGTTCCTAGTTTCTTATTTGGTTTTGTTTGTTTTGGTTGGTTTGATGGTTTTCCCTCTATTTTGCAGGTTAATGTTGGATTTCTTTTAGGGTTTTACATAAAAATATATGTGTTTTCCCCACTTGTTTAAATAAGCAAGTTTTTATTTTAACTTTTGAAAGAAGAGAGGAAAACGTATTAAGAAGAGGGGAAAAAAAGAATGTTTGTTTCATTTTTTCAGTTCACATGGTTCTACAAGAGAGGAAAGCAAGAGTAAGAGAATTGCATCCTATAAACCATTTTTTCCCTGGTCATTGTTTTATTTATTCCCATCATCTTTTTTATTTCTATTATTTTTCGTTTCTCACTATTAATCCTATTTTTTTATTTGGTTTTGTTGTTCGTTTTTGTTGGTTTAAGGGATTTTCCTCTATTTTGCAGGTTAATGGTGGATTCATTTTAGGATTTTTTTTCAAAATATATGGATAGAAATTGAGGGGCAATTTTGGAAAAGAAAATGATACTTTTTTTGTGCAGCAAGGGTGCATATCCACGGGGGTTTTCACCTCTTCTTATTTGCAGTTAATAAGGTTTATGTACCCGTGGAAAATTGATTTCTATTAACGATAATCTATTTTCAATTCGTGGTGCTTCTCTTTGGAAAAATTGAACTAGTGCATATTTGGCAAAAGCACACTGGTGCATATTTGGCAGAAGCGCACTGGTGCATCTTTGACAGAAGTGCACCAATGCATATTTGGTAGAAGCTCATTGATGCATCTATTTGGTGAGGGTGCACTAGTGCTTCTCTTTAGTGAAGGCACACCGTTTCTCATTTTTTGTATAAGTGCATCGATTTTCCCTAAAAGTGCATATTTAATAAAAGTACATTGGTGCATAATTGGAATAAGTACATCCATGCATCAATGGCAGAAGCACACTGATTCATATTTAGCAGAAGTGCATCGGTGCATCTTTGATAGAAGCACATTGATACATCTTAGATAGAAGTGCATCGATGCATATTTGGCGGAAGCGCACTGGTGCACTTATCTCATCAAAACACACCAATGAAAAAAACCTCTACTAAATCCTTTGACCACTGATATTGTTTAGTTATAATAAATTTTCATAAAAACCTCCACTAAAACATCCAATACCGTTGGAGGAGGTTGTAGCGAAGGTTTTTTTTTACCAATCTTGTAACACTAAAAACCTATGTTATAACCTTTTCTACAAGGCCTTTTCCTTGAAGTGTCATGTCAATATTGGTAGTGAAATAATTTATTGGAAATTATTTTAACCCATGATGATGCAGTGGATCATCAAATTTCAAGGACTCGAACCTCTTATTCTCAAATTGTTTTTCAATTTTATTAATATGTGACTGAAATAAGTACATATTTTTCTCCTCCTCTTCTTGGGTATATGAATGAGGAAGAAATATATGTTTTATATCATTCATAAGATCCTTCAACTCTTGAATATATTCTTTACTATCTCATTGGCCATCTTTACTAGATCCTTTTTGCTAGCCATCATATTGCTGTCCTCTTTACTGACCATATTTTCTATATTATTTTTCATTTCCTTATCTTTATCACTTTATTTGGTTGATAAATTGAGTACATTTCATTTCCATTTCACTCCATTAATCAAACTTTTCACTCAATTTGGTCAAGTCATGTCTCAATTATTCATTTGATTCATAAGTCATGGTTGAACTTCCAGGAGGTTTACTAGGTGTTGTTGGAAACATTTACCACCATACACACTCTGTTTGGTCAAATTGGGCTCGTTAAACCACTATCATAAGTATTATTAACGTTAATTGACATCAGTGGAGCATTAAATGTCATCATCCAGTCACACCCATACCTACCTTCAGTCAAGGAGGCTAACTTAGCCTTCTCCTACATTTGGGGAGGCTAACGGGAGCACTCCGAGGGTGATCTGAGTGATATTAATGAACCTAATTGCTAACTGGTGGTTACAATCAGTTAAATAGGTCAGTGAAGGTGCCTCCTTTCATTTAATTGATTATTTAATTATTAATTAATGAACTGGAGTCAACAGGGGCGCCTCCACCAACTCCTGATGTTCAGTTCAACTTCAGTTAACCTCATCGGGGTTCATTGGAGTCATTGAAGCGCTAGCACTTGATGGTTGGCTTGCTATGACATGTGTCTGATCTCTTTCAGTTGAGACTCAGTCATTTATTGCACTTCGGCTTTAGTTAGGGTTCAGTTGAGTCAATTAGGGTTTTTATCAGTGGTTAATTGAGTGTGGACTATGGCTTACAGTCAGTTAAGCTAGACTCACTCATTCAATTCGAATGAAATCCTTGAGGATTAAAATTGCTCATTCATTCATGCCTGTAGCATGACATTGTAATTGTAATCATTCATTCTTTATGTGAATACAGAGCGGCTACTATTCCTGTAGACCGATTACACCATTTCATGAGTTATTTGTTGATTAATCTTTGATGAGATTGATGCTTTGTTCCTAGATCAATATACAAGATTAATATGGTATCATAGCTTACGACGAGATGAAGCTCTATCTCTCAAAAATAAGCTTTTTGACAGATTTCTGCATGAAATTTGAGCAATAGCACAAAAATATAGCACTGCACCAGAAGCCAAGGCTTACCACTTAATACCCCAAGTAAAGAACTTGTTGATCAAGCTTTATTGATTGACTATGCTGGGTGTGATGAAAGCGTAAAATGTGCAGGATGTCCGATCTTCCATTGCTCTTTCTATTTTGATTTTCAGGTTTCTATAGGTGAAGCATTCGCTCCAGCAGATCCAGATGGCCTCCTCAGTAGATCTATTGACTCCATACAATTTCCACTCATGGAAAGGTGATATGGAGATTCAGCTACGCTCCAAAGGACTTTTTAGAGTCACCATGGACACTGAAGATGAGCCTAGTTCTGCCATAGAAAAATCAAGATTCTTGAACAAGAAGGATGAAGCCTTCGGTTTCTTGTGCCTCTCTTTTTACCGAGATCTTCTTTTCCATATTGCGGGATTAAAGAATAAAAAATAAATATGGGAAAAATTGGAAACTCTATATGGAAAGCATGATGACTTGAGATTTTACTAGCTCGAAATGAATTAATGTCTCTCCAACCCTCCAATTTCGAGAGCCTGAATGATTTTTTCACAAAGTTCAAGCATACTGTTTTACTCTTGATGCAATGCAAAGTGGAGAAGGAGGATGATCAGCTCATCCTCACCATACTCTCCAAACTCAGGGCTGATTATTCAGTTTTTATTTCTACATTCCGTGCGGGGAAGCTCACAACCCTTGGATGGAACATGCCTACACTCAATGCCTTCATTGAGTCCCTAACATGTGAACATGACAAGCTTGTCCAGATGGGGATCATCAGATCCTCCCATGATCAAGCCCTTCATGTCTCGAGGCCCAAAGATCTAAAAGGTAAAGGAAAGTAGTAGAAAAATCCAAAAACTAAATTTGATGCTCCTAAGCCTAGAGTTGAAAACTAGCAGCATGATGAGTCTTCCAGCTCAAGGAAGAACAAAGGAAAAGGGCACCATGGCAAGGAAAAAGTCAAGTGTTCTTATTGCGGGAAGGGATTCCACCCTGAACATGCTTGCATGAACAATAATATTGATGAAGCTACCTCTCTCCTTGAGAGAAATCACATCAATCTTCCGGAAATATTTCGGAGGAGAGATAAGCAAGATCAAGAACCAGAACATGAAAAAGGTCATGCCCTCATGGAAAGCACTTCGAAGTCCAAAGCGCTGTTGATTGATTCTGGATATTCAAACCACATTATGGCTGAAAAAGACTCCTTTTAATCCTTGGAGACCATAAAATCCATCCCCATCCACATGGGAGATGACTCCACCATCATTTTAGAAGGACAAGGTACTGTTGATATTTAAAATGGTTTTTTTTTCAAATGTTTTGTATGTACCATCTCTGGCATCAAATTTTCTTAGTGTCTATCAGATGAAACATACAAGAGTGCCTAAGAGAGTTTATTTTAGCCCAAATGATGTTGAGATAATAGAAATTGCATCTGGGAAACTCATTGCTAAAGGCCTTGCAAACCATCATGCAAAAGCCTATGAGTTCTCTCATTTTGTTGCGAATGCAAAGGCCACCGCTTTGCTAACTCATGGAAATAAGGTTAGTAGGCTGTGGCATGAGAGGTTTGGCATTATTAATTTCAAATATTTGTAGAAATTAAAAAAACACTCCATGGTTGAAGGCCTCCCGGTCATCAAGGCAACCATGGGAATTTGCAAGGGTTGTGTGATTGGAAAACACCCTGAGCACAAGCTTGATGGAAGGCAAACCGAGCTACATGCATATTGGGGATGATACATTATGATATCAGTGGTACAATGGCTATCACATCCATGAATGGATCAAGGTATCTTCTTACTTTTATTGATGATTTTTCAAGGTACACATGGGTCTTCTTTCTCAAAAAGAAGTCTGAAGTATGTGAATAATTTTCTGAATTGAAGGCCTTGATTGAAAATGCATCTAGGATTAAGATCAAGATATTGAGATATTATAATGGAGGGGAGTATGTCAGTAATGATTTTCTGCACATATGCTCCCAAAGTGGTATTCAGGTCCAATATTCAATCCCCTACACTCCCCAGCAGAACGGAGTAGAGGAAAGGAAGAATCGGTCTCTCAAGGAGATGACCACCTGTATGTTGGAATCCAAGAAACTTGCTGCAAATTTGTGGGATGAGGCCATGCATGCTATAGAATACATTAATAATAGGGTGCCACACTCATCCATGAAAGGGAAGACCCATTTCGAAGCATACTTCAGACACAAGCTGGATGTGTCGAACCTATGTGTGTTTGGGTCCACTGCATGGGCCCGGATTCCGCTTGGTAAAATAAGGGCTTTGCAACCGCAAAGCATAGAATGTGTATTTATTGGGTATAATAATGAATATAAAGCTTTCAATCTTCTGGATATCAATACCAAACAGATCATCATCGAGAGAAGTGTCAAGTTCGACGAGCCTCTTCAGGAGGAGAAAACTGCTGAATTTCCTTCCTATTCTACTGAATATTTGGATGATGAAATTGGGGGTGATGACCCTGATTTGGAACCTATGATTTATGATATCAGTGTGTAGCAATAATAATATGCTGAATTAGAACCTAAAGTGCAAAATCATCTTCCTACATGGGCTCGGCAAACACTCTCCTCTGCAGGAGACAACATTGGAAATCCGAATGATCCAAGGAGAACCTGGTCTGATTTCGAAAGAGCAGGTATTTTGCTCTATTGTTTTGATAATTTGATGTATGAAAAATGCTATTTGATGATTATTTTAGATCCAAAATCCTACTACCATTCTCGGAAGGATCCACGATGGCAAGTTTCCATGGATGAAGAGATGAATTCTCTTCAGAAAAACACTACTTGGGAGCTAGTTTCTCTTTCTCCAGGAAGAAAATTGGTTCAATGAAAGTGGGTGTTTCAGACCAAGGTTTCTGCTGATGGAAGAAACTACAAATATATTTCAAGGATGGTGGCAAAATTTTTCTCTCAGGTCCAAGGAGTGGACTACCATGAGACCTTTGCACCGGTTGCAAAAATGGACTCCATCCACCTTGTTTTGGCAATTTCAGCATCCAAGCACTGGGAAGTGCATCACATGGATGTTAAGTCAGCATTTATACATGGATATATTCATGAGGAGATATAAAAAATCAGCATGAGGTATACATCACTGATCCATATTTATTTTTCAAGCTAAATAAGTCACTATATGGGTTAAAGCAGGCCCCAAGAGAGTGGTACTCCAAGATGGATGCCTTCCTTCTCTCGCAAAAATTTCAGAGGTGTAGATCAGATCCAAATGTGTATTTAAATAAGTATGATGGTAATATAATTATAATTGTTTTATATTTTTATTACTTACTGATCACAGGTAGCACATTTGCCTCCATTTCAGCCATCAAAACTGCTCTCCACAATGCCTTTGAAATGAGTGATTTGGGGCTTCTAAAACAATTTTTGGGGCTCGAAATTGAGAAAAATTATGATGGGATTATGGTCACTCAGTACAAATACATTTCATACATGTTAGTCAAGTTTAATATGGCTTAATTTATTCCTGCACCATTCCCTTTCCTTTCAGGGATCAACCTTGAAGAAGGAAAAAGCACACCTCCCATGGACTGCACTATATATCGACAGCTGATTGGTATCTTGTTGTAGTTGACACATTCTCAGCCTAATATTTGTTATGCCATGAATTCTATATCAAGATACATGCAACAGCCTCATGATATTCATTGTAAGGAAACCAAGAGGATCCTCCAGTATATTCAAGGAACCAGGACCTACTGCATTCACTATGTTGCAGACACCGAGCTAGAGCTGGTTGGATACACAGATTATGATTGGGCAGGTGATTCTATTGATCGAAAGTCTACTTCTAGATATGTATTCATGTTTGGTGGTGGCCCCATTTTCTGGTCAAGCAAAAAGCAGGCTTCCATAGCACTATATTCAGTAGAGGCTGAGTATTGAGGAGCGGTGAATGCTTGCATCCAAGCAATTTGGTTGCAAGGCATTCTTTTAGAGTTTTATCTTGGTAGTACTTTGTCCACTGTCCTCTTTTGTGACAATCAAAGTGCTATTAAGTTATCCATGGATCCAGTTACCAAGCAGAGGACTAAGCATGTAGAGATCCACATGCACTATATCAGGGAGCTAGTGCCTGACAAGCCCATCATTCTGCAATACTGCCCGATTGATGAGTAAATTGCAGACATCTTCACCAAGAATTTTTTAGAAAATAAGTTCACTTACCTCTGTTCACTATTGGGGGTGAGTTCATCAGGGTGATTCAGACTACTTTCAGTGTTCAGCTTGAGGGGGGGTTTTTCCCACGGGGTTTTCCCTCTTTTCCTCACTTAGATTGTTTTGAGCATTGTTTCAGTTTTAGAATTGTATAGGGTGACCTATGGCCTTAGTTTCTGAGGCCCTAATATTTTTATGCATTTGTGTTTTCTAACTCCTTCTGAGTATATCTTAAGGGGGGGTGTTGGAGACATTTACCACCATACACACTCTTTTTGGTCAAATTGGCCTAGTTAAACCACTATCCTAAGTATTATTGACATTAATTGACATCAGTGGAGCAGTAAATGTCATCATCTAGTCACACCCACGCCTACCTTCAGTCAAGGAGGCTAACTTAGCCTTCTCCTACATTTGGGGAGGCTAACTGGAGCACTCCAGGGTTGATCTGAGTGATATTAATGCACATAATTGTAACTGGTGGTTACAATCAGTTAAACAGGTTAGTGAAGGCACCTCCTTTCATTTAATTGATTATTTAATGATTAATTAATGAACTGGAGTCAACAGGGGCGCCTCCACCAACTTCTGATGTTCAGTTCAGCTTCAGTTAACCTCATCGGGGTTCATTGAAGTCATTGAAGTGCTAGCACTTTATGGTTGGCTTGCTATGACATGTGTTTGATCTCTTTCAGTTGAGAATCATTCATTTATTGCACTCCGACTTCAGTTAGGTTTTAGGTGATTCAATTAGGGTTTTGATCAGTGGTTAACTGAGTGTGAACCATGGCTTATAGTCAGTTAAGCTAGACTCACTCATTCAATTCGAATGACCTCCTTGAGAATTTGAATTGCTCATTCATTCATGCTTGTAGCATGACATTGTAATTGTAATCATTCATTCTTTATGTGAATACAGAGAGGCTACTATTCCTGTAGACCGATTACACCATTTCATGAGTTATTTGTTGATTAGTCTTTGATGAGATTGATGCTTTGTTCCTGGATCAATATACAAGATTAATACGTGTAACATTTTTTTATGCACCTTTTCCATTTTTATCCCAATGATGTTACAATAATTATTATCTATTTCCTCTTTATCACTCCTTTCGAATAACCCAAAATAGATATTCCAATAAAAAATGTATGCGAATTTTAAAATAATATAACTTTCAAAATCCCGATTTGAAGACTATTTGATGGTCAAACTTGCAACCAAGGTAACTCTAAAATTTTGGCCCCTTTAAGTTTAATTTTTTTTCTACAGTATCTTGATATGCATTCTCTGCAGTTAGACATGTCTGACCTAATTCCAATGTTCCAATAAAAAATTATGGTAATGTTCTCAAAACTATTTTTTTTCCTTTTAGGAGAGTGAAAGTGTATGGCTTGTTGTGTGTCCAATTTTTAGGTTCTAATTTTTAAATTTATACCACATAAACTATGGTATATATTATTTCCCATACAACCAATTTAACTCAATTTGTATGTTGCATGATCTAGATATAATATTTTTACCTAGAACACCTGTTTGAGACTAGTTTTTGGGCTAGTAAAAAACCTTAACTTCCTGAGGGAATAATTCTAAATCTATAATAAGTTAGGATATAAAACTTGGACCCAATATATCTCAATATTTCCTCCGTATATATTGCAAGTTTTGTTGTCTAAAAGACTACAAAAAAATTATAGTTAAAATTTCACGATGACTTGTTTTGGAATCATCCAAGCTCTTATACCAAATGATAAGAAACAAATTCCCCAAAAGAGAATTAAAAACACATAAATATACTAGAAAGAGTAACACACACCTTAATAGAGAAGAAAATATATGAATATCAAGCCTCTTCGATGGGGAAACCTCCTTATACAATGTACTAAGTACACAAGAGAAGACAACATGATTCAAATGAAAAGGTATCCTTGATATATATAGGAGACAAAGAGGTACAATTAACTCTAATGGACTCAAGGAAAAATAAATAATATATAATATTAATATAAAATGCCCAATTTATGGAGGAATGAGCCACCATTTAGGGATTAAACAAGCATACCTCAAGGCCCATCTCCACTAGAATCTCACTTCAAAGCTCTATGGACCCTACACCATCCTTCAACAGATTGGACATCCGACCTACAAGATCTCCTTTCCATATCAATCTAAGATTTACTCCATCTTCCGCATCTCTTGCCTTGAAAAAGTGGTGGGTCTAATTGTAAATTGTAGACGAGCTTAACCAAAATAGACGAGGAAGGATCCATTTGGATCTAGCCTACAACAATCTTGAATTCCAAGGAATGACAATTGCTTAAGAACACAATCAAAGAAGTTTTGATCAAGAGGAAAGATACGATTCCAGAAAACTCCACTAGGGAATCAACAAACATTTTACAACAATTTTTTCACCTTCAACGCTAAGAACAATGTTTCTTTTGAAGGGGGTGGGGCATGTTAGGGTCCTATACTAACCCTCCTTACTTTAGGAGTTAGTTATACATTGTATGCGGCAATATCTTTGAAATAATACTACGTAAGTTAGTGGTAAAAAATCAATATAAAATAGGTCTCTTTATTAATTAAGACCCACTAGGAAGTTGGTACTTGCTAATTATTTGACCATGCCAAGTAGTTACGGGTTTGGATCTAGGAAGCTTATTTAAAGAGATACAAGGCTATAAAGGGTTTTGCTGAGAATTATTGAAATGAAGGTATGTTTAAGTGAAAGATAAACTACCTCAATATTCTTGTGAGCATTGATTCCTGAAGTTATTCTCATAATATAAAACTCATTTTATACCATATTTATCTTTCTATTGTCTAATGTTTCTTGTTCTGATCTATAAATTCTAGTTTATTGCATCTTAACTTATGTATATCATGTGTTGTTTTAGGTTTTAGGGCTAGAGAACACCACATAAAAATGACTTAAATATGATGGAAAAAACATCCATGATTTGTGGATTCTCATTATGGGTTAGGGTAGAGAGTGTTTATTTTAATAGTAAAAGTTTTCAGTATTAATTGTTGGTATATACTTTTATCCATAAAAAAGGAAATACAGACACACATATATGGAACGACATAATGAGGACATCCACAAATGTGTAGAACATGAAATTCTAAGAATAATGAATAAACAGAATGGAATTTATTAAACAATACATTTGTAGTAGTAAATAAGAAAATAAAATTCGATAGCAAGTAACTAATTCCTGCGGAAATTTTGGAAAATCCCCACACATAAGCACAAATGTAAAATTCATTTGATTTTTTGAGGATCATATATAGTTATAAATGTAATTCTGATTTTCAAATCCAGAATTGAAGAACAAAATTCTTATTTTCCAAATACATGTGATTGAAAAAGATGACAATGGAGTAGAGGAGGCTTTTTTGTTTTGAAAGGTAAAATATTTGAAGACATAAAATGATATATTGTAGATGAATCTCATTATGGATGGTTTTTTATATTATTTATTAGTATTTGAATCTTATAAATTATACCTGTAACACCCCAATTTTGATCCCCATGGTATTAAGATTGTACATGATGTATGTATTGTATTTGAATCATGACAAGGAGCTCAAGGCCAAGGCCCTGCCATTGATTGATGTTTTGTGGATATGTGATCAAGGTTGATACTTATGGTTTTGGTGCTAAGTTAAGCAAAAAGCATTTTGAATATCATGTAAATGCACAATTTAATAAGATACCATAGCTAGCTATGGGACTGCAACGTGAAAGAGATGGGGGTGTGATTCCACAAGGGATAGGGTGTAGAGTTATCCAAACCCCCTGAGCCAATATGGTGTGACCAGATGTCAATGGGGAAACTCATGAACCCTCAACTACCTTTTTTCCTTTGTCCTCAATCATTCATTTCTTCCAGAAGTTGGATGAGGCAGTTAATTCCTTGGACAGAGCAAGGCATGGCAGTTTGGTTGCTTGAATGGGAAAGCTTGCAAGTATGCTGTATAGGGAAGCCACATTCTTGCTTCTGTAGCAGGGAAGCACGTGATGCGTGTCAGTCCTTCCTTTATCCTAGATGCAAGAAGGTTTTGTTGTTATGAAGGGTTAGGGATTGTCATTATTCTGTTCATGGGCGTTGTTCGTTGAGCCTGCTAGTAGAGTCATATTTTGTTTCATGTTTCTCATGCTGG
This sequence comes from Pseudotsuga menziesii, assembly GCA_001517045.1. NCBI lineage: Eukaryota > Viridiplantae > Streptophyta > Pinopsida > Pinales > Pinaceae > Pseudotsuga > Pseudotsuga menziesii. The sequence continues at coordinate 306,046 of LPNX010081783.1, read as the reverse complement.
TCATTCAATCCTGGTTGAGAAACTTGTGGTATTGCTGAGTAAATGGGAAGTGGGGATCACTCGATTTAATGAAAGTGTAGTCCTCCATGGTCTCCCTAGTGTTGTTGTGTAGTGGTTCATTGTTCAAAATGGTTGTTTCACTCTCCTGAGTCGTGGAAGGTGTTTCTGCAACATTTTCCTATGTTTCAGAGTGAGTGAAACCTGTGTTACTATGTTTCCCTGTGGTTTGTTGTGTTGTGCACCCTAGTTTGGGTCTGAACTGTATGCAAGAATTAGGAGTGGAAGAGACGTAGAATGTGCTTGATAAAACTAGTGTGGAACCTCACAATAAGATAAGAGTGGATGGTGAATATTCTCTGCACATCCTGAAGAGCACTGGAAGGGAAGGTGTAGCTAGAGGGACTATGGAGCAAAGAAGGGGGAACTTCCTTGTGTTGGGTGTGTAGGAAACGTGGGTTCCAGGCTAGATAGATCTTGTGAAGGTGTCCTTAGCTCTATAGATGAGCTCACTAGATTAGCATTTCTTCATGTCCACTACCTTGGAAACCTGATAAATCAAAGGATATTGGCTTAGCTGTGCATCCTATGAAACCCAATTAGATCTTGGCTTGGATGAGCAGCTTGTGAAACCCAACTGGTAGTTGGATTGGCTATGTATTGCTATTCTTTGGGCCATGTGTGTAATCCTTGTCTAGACAGCTTGTGAAACCCAACTATGAAATATGTGGCTTGGCTGAGTTGCCTGTGAAACCCATCTGTTGGCTTGGCTGGTCCTTAATGTGGATGTTGGCTTGATTGTGTACAGTTTGAGAAACCCACCTGATTGATGGCTTGGCTGTGTAGCCTGTGAAACCCAACAGTGTTTTGTCTTGTTATCTGGACAGTCTGATAAACCCAACTATGAGATGGCTTGGCTGTGTAGCCTGTGAAACCCATCTGTTGGCTTGACTGTGTGTTATGAGTTATGGCTATGTGTAAGCCTGTTCTTCCCTAGTTCCTTGTGGAAATCATGCCTAACTTGGGGGGTGGTAGTGGTGTTGAGAGATTAATGAACACAATAGCCTATGGTTGGGTGGAACGTTGCAGTGACATAGCTACTTGCGGGATGGCTTAATCATCAAGATAAGTATATGTATTATGCTTGTTTATGCCATATATTTGCTTATGAGTTATTCTGATCATGTTGAATGCTTATTGATGGTTAAGTAGAAGTTTACTTCTGTTATATTTTCCTGCATTTTACTTTTGTATATGCCTCATGTTTTTGGAAGGCATTTTCCTAAGTTCATGGAGGCTAGAATCCTATTACAGAGTCAGCAGGCAGCTAAATTAGTGTTTTTGCCCCTTGGAATCTTCTCGAGGGAGGCGGAAGGCAGAAATCGAAAAAGGGAAATTTGAACAGGGAATAATTGTTGTGTTTCTACACCCTGGGATCCGCGTGTGGAAGGTGAAAGGCAGAAGGTGTAAAGGGAAGTTGAAAACAAGGAAGAAAGTGTGTTTTCTGATTTTCAAAGTCCAAGGTCAAAAAAGGAAGTTGGAAGTGCAGAAAAGGTTAAGTACGTTTGTTTTTTTCCTAATTTCTGAGTTCCACAATGGAATTCGGAAGGTGGAAAGTGGATAAAGGATTCTGCTATTTATTGTTTTTCTAATTTATGAGTTCTAGAAGGCGAAAATCGGAAGGTGGATAAAGGATTATGTCATTTGTTATGTTTTTGATTTTCAAGTTCCAAGGTCAGAAAGGTAGAAAGTGGAAGGTGGAAGGTGGAAGGAGGAAGAGTCGTTAAGTATTTCCTTTATTTGTTATGTTTTCGATTTTCGAGTTCCGAGGTCGAAAGGGCGGAAAGCAGAAGGTGGAAGGCTGAAGGTGGAAGAGCCGTTAAGTATTTCCGTCATTTGTTATGTTTCTAATTTCTGAGTTCCGAGGTCGGAAGGGAGGAAAGCAGAAGATGAATGACAGAAGGTGGAAGAACTGTTAAGTGTTTTCATCGCCCATTGTGTTTCTGATTTCTGATTTCCAAGGTTGGAAGTGTGGAAGGCAGAAGGATGACAATTCACTTCATCGAGCCTTTGAGTTCTAGACTTCTGAGTTCTTAGGTTGGAAAGGTGAAAAGTGGAAGTGCAGAAGGAAGAAGGAGGAAGACGAAGTGCGGAAAGGACAGGTCCAGTGTAAAAATGATCATTCTAGTCGCATAATGGATCCGTCAAGGGTAGAACGACTATTATAGTGGTTTCTAATCCTGAGAGTGAATGTTGAAGAGTGTGTTAATGTCCATGCCCTGTGTTTCGAAAGGAGAACAAGGGTTCTTGAAGCGGAGTTTTTAACGTATCTGTGTTTTAGGGTATGGGGATGCTACAGTGTGGTATCAGAGTTGCTGCTTGTAGCACTAGGGCCTAAATGGGCCAAGTTGAACAATTAATAGAGCTGTTGGTTACAACATTGGGCCTAGATGGGCCAGGTGACAATAAGTAAATGGTTTTAATTTTGAAATTGCTATGCAACTAACAAGTGATGTTGTTAACACATTTTTCATAGTGCATATTGACAAAGTGGGTTTTTGGCTCAGCCATTAGAACCTACGGCATGTATGATGCACAAAATACCTATAAGCACGAGTAATATGCTTTAGGAGAAGATTTCAAGATACTCCTCCAGATATTGCAGCCACCATGAGGTTCCTGATTAAATCTAGGGAAGAGCATAATTAGTTGAATGCAACCATGCTGTAGAGTTTGAAAGACATCTAAAGGAGGATTAGCTTTGGGCGTCATACAGTAAAACAAGAAGGTAGTAAGAGTAGTGCCAGAAGGAGAAAGAGGTATTCTAGTGGATCATCTAACTCTGAAGGATCGACTAGGGGTTCGAGATCTTCATCTCTCAGAGAAAAGAGAAAGAGGTTCTATAAAAACAACTCACGTGATGAGTTCAAAAAGGCAAGGCCTCCTACTTTTAACGGTGAGTTAAAAACTGGTCAAGAAGATGAATCTTGGATTCTTGGGATGAAGAAATATTTCCAAGTCCAAGAATAATCAGGAAATACGAAGGCTAGGGTATCCATCTTCAATATGAATGGCAGATCATCCATATTGTGGGAGAACCTCAGACAGGTGAAGAAAATCAATGACAGAAAAATTGTGTGGAAACAATTCAAGAAGTATTTGAAGCATTAGTACCTTTATGACAGGTACTATGAAGACAAGATCAAAGAATTCCATGATCTGAAATTGGGACAACAGAACATGGAAGAATATGCAAACAATTTCTTGTAACTTTTGAGGTATGTCTGATACATCAAGGATGATAAAGTGAAAATCCAACATTTTCAGAGACAAAATTGAATTTTATGAACCTAGAAATCTGGAAGACGTAATAAGGAAAGCTAAGTATTGCTATGAGAAAAGCAAAGGAAAACCTGATATCAATAAGGCATGGAAGGATACGAAGAATGAAACTTTTGACCGAAGGAAGAAAGGTTTCAAACCTTCTCACTTCAAAAATCAGTAGAGGCAACCATCACAAGCTGTGAATGATCCAACTAGAGTGATCAGAGATAGGCCAAGAGATCCAAAAGAGATCAGAGAACCACTTCAATGTTGGAAATTTGGAGGACCCCACATGCACAAGAATTTTCCACTTGAGAATGGGTATGCGAGGAAATCTCACAACATTAAAGAAGTAGAGACTGTGGGTCAGGTAGCAAGGAATGTCCCTAGGATTTATGCATCATTAGAGGACTACCAGGACTACCATCAATCAACTGTGGTTCAAGTTGTAGGTAAGATTGTCGAGCAATCTGTTTCTGTTTTGATTGACCCTGGATCTACTCACAATTATATTACTCCTAGAGTAGTTGAGATTTGTGCTTTCAAGAAGTTAAGCATAGAAAATCATGGCTAGTTCGGCTAGCCACTGGAACCAAGAGAAAAGTTAGTGAATTGGTAGAAAAATGTCCATTGGTTATGAATGGGCTAGTCACTTGTGAATATTTGAATGTTCTACCACTTAGATCCTATGATGTCCTCATTGGAATGGATTGGTTGGAAGCACACATGGTTAATCTTGATTGTTACAATAATACTTTTGAGTGCATAGGTGAAGCCAACAACTTAAGAGTTGTAAGAGGCATTCAAAAGGTGATGTATGTTAGGTATATTTGAGCAATGCAGCTGAAGAAGTGTTGTAGGAAAGGTTGTAGAGTGTATGCAACTCATGTTTTGGAGGCAGCAAAAAATGAAACTCCTAGGTTGGAGGACTTTCATGTGTTGCAAGAATTCAGGGATGTTTTTATTGATGACATTCTAGGACTTCCTCCAAAGAGGGACATTGATTTTACAATTGAACTTGTGCTAGGAGTAGCAATAGTGTCCAAGACACCCTACAAGATGAGCACACTAGAAATGATAGAGCTGAATATGCAATTGCAAGAGTTGTTGGAGAAGAATTACATCAGGACAAGTGTGTCCCCTTAGGGAGCACCAGTGATGTTTGTGAAAAAGAAATATGACACACTCAATTTGTGTATTGATTATAGATAACCGAACAAAGTCACTATGAAGAAAGAATACCCTTTGCATAGGATTGATGGCCTCTTTGATCAAATGAGAGGAGCAAAGGTATTTTCCAATGTTTACTTGAGGTCTTGTTACCATCAGGTAAGAATAAAGGATGAAGACATTTATAAGACAACCTTTAGAACAAGGTATGGACACTATGAGTTTGTGGTGGTACCATTTGGTCTCACAAATGCACCAGCCACATTTATGTGTCTCATGAATAGTGTCTTCAATAGGTACTTGGACAAGTTTGTTCTTGTTTTCCTTGATGAAATTTTTATTTATTCTAAGAATCAGGAAGAATGTGAAGAACATCTATGATTGGTATTGCAATTGCTAAGGGAGAATAAGTTGTATGCAAAGTTGAGCAAATGTGAATTCTATAAAGGTAGAATTCATTATTTGGGTCACATTATCTTAGAGGAAGGAATCTTTGTGGACCCTAAAAAGATTGAAGCCATTATGAATTGGGAAACCCCAAGAAATGTGACAGATGTAATATATTTTACGGGACTTGCAGGATGCTACAGGAGATTCATTGAGGGATTCTCCAAGGTTGCACATTCAATCACTTATTTGGAAAAGAAGGGAATAAAATTTGAATGGACATTGAGATGTGAGGAAAGCTTCCAGTAGTTTAATAATCTTCTCACAAATGCACCATATCTGAAAATTGCAAACCCAGAAAAAGATTTTGTGTTGTGTACTGATGCATGCGTTCAAGGACTTGGAGGAGTTCTTATGCAAGACAACCACGTGGTATGTTATGAGTCCAGAAAGTTGAAGGATGATGAGAAGAAATATGCCACTAATGATTTATAACTTGCATCCATAGTACATGCTCTCAAGATGTGGAGGCATTACTTAATGGGCAGAAAATTTGAGTTAAGGACAAACCATTGTGGTATGAAATATTTGTTTGATCAACCTACTCTAAATGCTAGGCAAGCTATATGGATGGTGTTTTTATGTGAGTTTTATTTTGAAATCAAACACATAAAAGGAAAATAAAATAAAGTGGTTGATGTACTCAGTAGGAAGGTGCATGAAATGCACTTAGCATCTCTTAGTATTTTCCAATTAGATTGTTAATCATATTGCTGAAGATGAAATGTATGTGCATATAAATTAAGACAAATTGCATATGCAGAGTCTTGAGAATAAGTATGAGGGATGTAAATTGGAAGAAGATGGGCTTCTTACTTATAAAACATAATTTATATTCTTAATGTAGCAGACTTGAGGAGAGAATTGTTATGGATGATATCCATCAAGCTCCATATTCTGGTCAGCCAGGGTATCAAAAGACAATTGCTACAACCAGAAAGTATTATTTTTGGCCAGGAGTGAAGAAGGACATTGCCGAGTATATTTCAAAGTACATGAAATGTCAGCAGGTGAAGGTTGAGCATCAACACTCAACATATTTGTTGCAGCCTTTGCCGGTTCCAGAATGGAAATGGGAAGTTATTTCCATGGATTTCATTACAGGATTTCCAATGAATTGGAGACAACATGATTTCATCATGGTTGTGGTGGAAAAGTTAACAAAGGAAGACCATTTTATACCGGTTAATTTCACATATAAAATTGATGCCATTGCAAAAATATTCATGAAGGATATTTTTCAGATTACATGGATTTGCTAAGGCACTAGTTTCTGATAGGGATCCCAAGTTTACTTCCAATTTTTGGAAGGGTCTGTTTGTAGATTTGGGTATAAAGTTGAAACTCAGCACTGCCTACCATCCTCAGACTGATGAACAGACAGAGAGAGTGAATCAATATTTGGAAGACATGCTTCACATGTATGTGATGGACAAACCATCCAAGTGGGAGGATTATTTACACTTGGTAGAGTTTGCTTATAATAATGGATAGCAAGCATCCTTGGGGATGAGTACTTATGAAGCTTTGTATGGAAGAAGGTGTAGGACACCAATGAATTGGGATAATCCAATGAACATGATTGTGCTTGATCCATAATTTCTCAAGGAAATGGAGCAGGAGGTGGCTAAGATCAGCAAGAATATGAAAGTAGCCAGGGACAAATAGAAAAGATATGCTGACAAGCATAGGGTGCACAAATATTTTAGTGTTGGGGATCATGTTTAAGTCAGAGTGAGGGAAAGGAAGAGTTCCTTGTATCTTGGAAGTTGTGCCAAGTTGTCACTTAGATACTATGAGTCATTTGAAGTGCTTGAAAGAATAGGGCCAGTTGCATATAGACTTGCATTACCTACTAGCACTAAAGATCATAATGTTTTTCATATTTCTTTGCTTAAGAAATATGTCCATGACCTTAACCATGTGATTGTTTAGGATGTGATTCAGGTGGAGCCCGAGAAAGAGTTCCAAACCGATCCATTGCACATCCTCAATAGGAAGGTCACCAAGATCCAGAATTGAGCCATAAGACAAGTAAAGGTGCAATGGGAGAACTACGGTCCTGAGGAGGCTACTTGGGAGATGGAGGATGCCATGTGTTTGGAACATCCATTTTTGTTCAATTTTACAGAGCACTGAGGTGGTGCCAGTCTAGAATATTTGTTCAATTTTGTAAAGCACTAAGGACAATGTTGTTGTAAGGGGGAGGGGAATGCAACATCCCAATTTTGACCCCATGGTATCAAGATTGTACATGATGTATGTATTGTATTTGAATCATGGAAAGGATCTCAAGAACAAGGAACAGCCATTGATTGGTGTTTTATGGATAGGTGATCAAGGTTGATACCTATGGTTTTGGTGCTAAGTCAAGCACAAAACATTTTGAATATCATGTAAATGCACAATTTAATAAAATACCACAGCTAGGTATGGGACTGCAACGTGAAAGAGATGGGGGTGAGATTCTGCAAGGGAAAGGGTGGGGAGTTAGACAAACCCCCAGATACAATAGGGTGTGACAAAATGTCAGTGGGGAAACCCATGAACCCTTAGCTACCTTTTGTCCTATGTCCTCAATCATTCATTTCTTCCAGAAGTGGGATGAGGCAATTAATGCTTTGTGTTACGGAGAGAAATTCCTGTGGCTTGGGGTACCACAATAGAAAGCTTGACTCCATAAATCAATCCTTTCTTATATGTAAGAGAAACCAAATATCTAACACTAAAGGATATCGATTCGTACCTTATTCCAGATGGTTGATGTAGATCCCCATTGAGCTTTCCAACTCCAACTTGAATTGATGAATTGCTTCCTCAACATTCAATAAACAAGACAAGCATGCTATATATAATCATGTTAGACCTACTCTAGCATATATAATGAATAACATATAAGCATTTGAAATCATCCATGGATCAAATATTCATTCAAATACACATTATTGGATAGGAAAATATATTTCTATTAATATAAAACAAAGATTACAATAGAGACAACCTCTATCGACATGTCTGCGAATTGGAGAAACTGAGTCCCCTACTTGGGCCTCCACCACTTCAATCCTCCATCTCTAGATAGCAAGCTCACAATCAAAAGGAAAGATTAGGAAGAACACAAAAGTGCTCCAAGGGACAAAGGGATGCAGACTAAAGTATAAGCTTCAACAATAATGGACTATAGTTTTCTTGCTCTTGAATTCCTCCTTCCTTCAATGTATCCAAAGTGTTCCTTATATAGCTCTTCAATGGGGTAATGAAAGGTCAAATCCGAGTGATCTCAAGGCATATGGAAGGCCATGAGACAAGTGAGTCAGATCCACATCAAGGAAAACTCCAAAATAATTTGGCCTTTTGCACACATCTCGATGTACACGGTTTTAGGGGTCAAAACCACGTATATACGCGAGAAAGGGTTTAAAAGTCGTGTATGGCAATTTTTGCATGTTTTTAGGGATGATCTTGAAAACATAAAAAGTACAAAAATGGTCCATGGGGTCTAAGGAGGTCTGCAGAGGGACATGGAAGGCCATAAAAATGTGATTCACCATGTGTGGTAAAATCAGCTGTAACATATGCCCCATAATGTGTGAGGTCAGAGGGGTCATACGATGGCCGAAATACATTATAAGTCCATCCCAGAAGTGAAGTGATGAAGAACCTAGTGGAAGAACCAGCCACCCAATCATCACTATACAATGATACAACTCTGTACATAACTACAAATAGATATAGCAGTCCCGGATACATAAGAGTACAATGGCCATGAATAGGCATGATACAATATGACATGTGTGGTCATCACCACGTAAAATATAAATAGATTAGAATATCCATGATGAAGATATACAAAGGATCATGATCTCCATGAATACTGAAGACATATAATGGATTAAGATCTCCATAATGGCTGGAAATGTCTGACATATACTGGAATCAAGTCATGAGAGCTAAAATCTCATGAACACTGGCATGATCAAGGAGGTAGCATATAAGAGATGCCTCCAATATGGAAGGTCTTCTACACAAACCACTATGAGTACATGTCCTACTATGTGAATAGAGGTGTCAAGGTCAAACATAGTAGTCCATTGTCTAATTACCAGTCATTGATGTATACCGTTAACAAACACGAGATCACCCACCAATAATGAAAATGGGAATCAAGGTACTAGAGTGCAAACTAACAAGTGTGAATAAATTTGTTGAGGTCGAACACTTGAGAGAACCCATCAATCAGGGGACATTGATGTATTCCCAAAAACTGTCGATGGCGAGAGAACCTGCCACTGATGACTGCAAGTCTCAAGGCACTCAAACATGACTCTAGATTCCTATCCCAGAATAAATGATCTGAAGTCGATGGGATGAAATCCACTGGAAGGAGGGAATTAAGGAATCCCCCATCATCCAACATGAGGTACTCAACAAAGCTGTATAATGTGGAAGGACTCGATCATAAGGTGCACGAACCAGTAAGTGTACCGAGAATGGCCGACATGCAAAGTCAAGATAACTGAGGAATGGTTGACTCAAGTTTCAAATTCCTTCAAAAAAGAGTATAAAGGTGAATGGTGACTGAATGTAGGTAGCATAGACTTGATATGCAAAACTGGGACATCTCTGCGACAGAGGAGGCATCGACAGAGGCTCCATAGGGATTGGAAGCTTAACCAGTCGGTGGAGATAAACTCAGATAAAAAAGTACAGCTCCTAAATTCAAACTATTAACCCAACCAACGGATGTGATATATAGTGCTCTGTTCGAGGGCAACATGACTTGACTGCTACCAAAGATAACATCTTTTCTTGTTCGGTTTTTCGTTTTTTTAATTTTTTTTTTTGGACTTTTTCAAATATTTGAAAATCTTGAAAAAGAACAAAATCACTTTAAAGTTATAGACTAGGAGGAGACAAGAGTCAAATGGGAAAACAAACTAGTTCCAAGTAGCGAAACATACCTATGCTCAATGCAAGGACACATGTGTAGGATAGAGACACTCAGGGGAAAGTCCCCTCCTGGTAAAAATAGGGAATCAAGCTGCAAAGGATATATAAAATGGTTCTGTGTGGCTAGACATGAGACAATATTAGGCTATATGGCTGATACTCAAATTCAATGAAGTCTACATAAGGCTCAATGAGGCAGGCGCAACTCATGATAATGCAATTACAACTTGACATAAGGGAGACCTGGGAAAACAGGCCAACAAAAGATCAAGAGGAGTATGAGGCTCTTGCAAAATGTCATGGTGATACTTATACAATAGACTCCCACATCTTAAAAGACAAACTATTGGCATGGGCACCAAATGCAAATAAGGAGCTAACTACGGCACCCATGTAAGGTCAAGCTCTACCATTCACATCATGTCACTTCTAAAACAACAAGAAGGTTCCATGACAAGATAGAATGGGTTCGTACCTAAGGTTATAATGAAATGGTCATAAGGTCATGCAAAATGAAAATGGAGGTGAAACCTAACCTATATGCCATTTTAAACATCATACCTGAAATCAGCACGAACGGGTCAAAACAACGGTCGAAACGACGCTCAAAACGGTCTCCTACATCATATATTAGTAAAAAACGGTCCAAAACTATAGAAAGGGGGTAAATTTTTTTAAAATAGTAAAAAATTCAAAACATTATATAACATTTGAAATTTTTACCCAATTGAGTTCAGAACTTCAAATGGGAATTCTGGGAGATCCAACTGGTGGAATCCGACACCGTTTTTTCCAGGTAACTTCCCATGCCTTGCTCTTTCATTTACGTGTAAATTTTTAAATTTTCCATGGTTTAATTTGATTTCTAGGAAATCCTAAATTATGTGCCTCGGCCCACATGGAAATCAAGGATTTTTCTGCGTATAGGGCTGTCTATACGCGGAAAAATGCCTCAAAGTCGCGTACATACGCGACTGTTTAGCAAACAGTCGCATATGCGGTCGCGTTCAAGTTTTTCTGAAACATCTAATAACCCAAACTTGAATTAAATGTGCAGGATGGTTCTAGAAAGGAGGGAACGAGAGCACAAGGATGTAGAAGAAGCAGTATGGGGTGATCTAATGGCACAACAGGCTCTTCGTGCATGCGGGCTCTACAAGTTTTGGTGTCTTGGTGGCTTAAGGGCCAAACCAAGACTGCTGCAGATGCTAGTAGACTACTGGGATCCTGACTCAGAGTCATTTCAGATTGACGGGATGTCCCTCACCATAGAAGTGGAGGACATATACTTCATTATTAAATTGTCCCGATGGGGGGAAGTGTTGAACCTACGTTCTCGCGGGCCCGGAGGTGGCCTAACCATATATGAGTATATAGCTATATATTATTATCCAAACACAGAGAAGGTCGGGAGTTAGATCCCAACTAACTCCATACAGGTGCTAGGCCTAAAGGCCATACTAATGACACTCGCCAGGATAGCAGGGATAGCCTCATTCCACCAGGTCCCACGGACCCTGATGTTCTATGCAGTGGAGTGCATGAGACCCATGATTTACAATTGGAGTACTGTGTTGTTGAGCAACATGAAGCACCAGCTCAGCGAGTGCAAGATGGGAAGGGTACAAAACTTCAGTTTCAGCAGTATACTGAGCATGTTCTTCTTTGAGCGTGTTTTAGGATTTAGCCCTAGAGTTAACGTTCCTCTTCATGGGGTTCGAGATCCGGTCCAACGACGTTGGGCAGATGTGATGCACAGAATTGGTGGAGGCAGGGTGTCCAACCCCTATCCAGCTGATTTCTTTCCATGGTGGCAGCGACAGATAGCTGCCATCGATGATTACCCCTATGCAGGGATAGCTTTTCGGGGAGATCCCGACATGCCTCTACCACTAGGATCAGCATACGGTGACATTGGTGATGAATCCCAACCCTCTTTTTAAGTTTTGTGAATTATTTAATTTTTTGATATATATAGACTCAACAAGACATGTTTTTGCGTGACAACACATAGTGACATCCTGTCATATGTATGTAGATGTAGGACCATGACGGCCTGAAGGCTTCCCTCATCATAGACGGAGGGGAAGAGGAGATGACATTATAGGTGTAGATGTGGAGCGGATGCTCCAAAGCATTCATACCAACTTCGTGCGGCTGACACATAGGGTACCCATGGTGCAGGTCGAGGACCTTCCTGAGGTCATGTAGCGTCAGGTGGTGGGTGTGCCATGAGCATGGGTGTGGTTGTTTCAATGGCTAGCTAGAGCCATGGTGACATTCCATGATCATAACCCCACTCTTCCTCCCGAGGCTTAGATACTTGGGAGTGATACATTTTGTACTACCGTGTATTTATATTTTGGTGGATCGAAAGCCCCATTTTTGTATTATGACACTTATTTATTATCACATTTTGGATGTTTAATGAAATTTTTTATGATGATCGATTTATTTATTTACATGTGTAAAAATTTATGTTTGTGATGAGCTTATTGTCTGTGAAACAAATGCCAATCTAACACATAGTTAGCATATGAGTCAGCAACTTGATTATAAATTCTTGGAACATGTATTTATGTTATGTTGTCAAATTGTCGTTCTAACAATCTCACACATAAGAATATTCGTAATAATGTTGGATCCCTAACATGATACAAGCCATTAAGTTGTGACACTACTAACTCTGAATCAAGACGTACCTCAAGAGATAGAACACCATGTGAAATGGAATCCTGTAGAAGCTCGATAACAACACTATATTCAACAACATTGTTTGAAGAGGGTCGTAAACATATGCCTCCTGAAGACAATACTTGACCCGTAGGAGTATAAATCACCCAAGCAGCAGAGGTTGAGTGTTGAGTGTGGCAGCTAGCACCATCCGTGAATCCTATATAGATGGAAGACTCTATTGACATCTACCATAAGAAACAAAAGCTAATCAACAAACCCGATCACCATAAGAAAAACCTAACTATGCAAAATATTGTACAATAATATACAATAGTCAGCGCTGGCTAAGAATCATGCATAGCACTTTTTAAGATAGAGCCTATTTCTAGGCTCTGCCAAGGCTATCCCCTCATAATCTACTAAGTCATATGTGCCCTTCTATAACACACGTTTAACAACGTAAGGACCATGCCACATGGGGTTAAATTTTCCTGCCCCCAAAGGTTCTTTAGATTGATCCCACAAAAGGACCAAATCTCCTTCACTAAACTTCCTTGGACAGACAGATTTATCATATTGGACCTTAATGCGATGCTTATTCACTTCTAGAGCCACTAAAGCGTCACGACGCTGCTCATCAAGCTGCTCTAAATGGACCAAACATTCCTCCAATGTGGAATTGTCTGGTAAGAGCTCTATGGCTAGCTTCAAAGAAGGGATTTTGCACTCAACTGACAATATAGACTCCACTCCATGTACAAGCTGATATGGAGAAAAAATGGTGGCAGTCTCAATCGTGGTCCTATAAGACCACAAAGCAGGATATAACATGATATGCCAATTGGTCTTGCTTTGTGCAATGGTTCATTGGAGAATGGACTTGAGTGATTTGTTCACTGCTTCAACCTGTCCATTCGCTTGAGGGTAATAAGAAGAAGAATGCTCCTGCTTATACCCTAACTTCGAGGCCAACTCTTCCATCATCTGATTCTGAAAGTGCTTACTGTGGTTAGTGACAAGCTCTTTTGGAATACCGAACCGAGTAATGATCTGGTTGAATACAAAATGTGCGGCTGTCTCATCGTCGGACTTAACCATGGGCATAGCCTCAGCCCATTTCATGAAATCATCAACAACCACGATAATATGATGATGCCCCCCAGCTAAAGCTGGGTTGCAATCCATGAAATCAAGCCCCCACTTAGTGAGGGGACTGACGGTGATAATTGGATGTAACGAGGTAGGATGTGAGCACATATTGCGTGCAAACACCTGGCAAGGGTGGCACTTATTAACCGCATTAACACAATCCTTAAAGATTGACGGCCAGAAATAACCCGCTCTCAAGATTTTTTGGGCTATAGAAAGCCTAGATAAATGACCACCACACACCCCTCCATGGCAATCATTCAACACAAGCTCAGCCTCCTCATGAGTTAAACAAAAATGTAAAATGGAATCTACCCCACGGTGGTACAATGTGTTATCCACTATGAGGTAATTCTTGGATACGTGACGTAATCGTCGTTGTTCATCTCGTGAAAGGTGAGTATGGACCTTCAATGTTTGTAAATATATGATAATATCCCCATACCATGGATCTAAAGTTGAGATCAGGAAAATGTGCTCATCGGCAAACGTATCTTCACAAAATTTTTCCTCCTCCTCACTTGGGAAATCAGATATAAGCTGCATAAAAATCAACGATTTCTTCGATTTTTCCGAAACAAACTCGAGATCGAATTCTTGCAAGATGAAAATCCACTTATTATACTTTCCCCCTATCATCCTTCTACTGAGGATGAATTGAAATGGATTGGCATGGGCTACCACCAAGGTCTAGCGAAGGAGAATATAGTGTCTTAATCTATAAGTCAAGTTTCTTTACATGGGAATAACGGATCTCCGCATTTATAAGGTTTTGACTCAAATAATATATGACATGCTCCTAGAGCTCTTCATCCTCCTGAACCAAAACCATACCAATCGTCTCTATGGATGTGGCCACATAAAGTAAAAAGTCACGGCTATAGTTGGGTGGACTAATCACCGGGGCCGATGTTAAGGCTCGCTTAAGCGCATCAAAGGACTCCTGGGCTCGCTCATCCCAGGAAAATCTAGTGTCCTTCTTCAAAAGATGCATAAAGCCTCTAGTCAAATTGGCAAAGTTAATGACGAATCTCCATAAGAAGTTTTCCATGCCTTGCAAACATTGAATATGTCTAATGTTTCTTGGGGGAGACAATTGAAGTATTGCCTCAACCTTCAAAGGGTCGACTCTTATACCCTCCTTGGAGACAATGATCCCTAATAAGCAACCAGACTTCACACAAAATATGCATTTATGAGGATTTAACCTGAACAAGTAATGGTGGCACCTTTCGAACACTAATCTCAAATGGTAGGAATGACGCATCCTCTGACGAGAATGAGTAGCGAGGTCATCCAAAAAGACTTCAATAATCGATTTGAGATCATGGAAGATCAAAGTCATAGCCCGCTGAAAAGTGGCTTTGGCGTTTTTAAGGCCGAAAGGAATTTTTCAATATGCAAAGGTACCCTAAGTACAAATAAAGGCAATCTTATGTTGTTCCTCAGGTTTGATTTGTATTTGATTGTATCCGGAAAAGATGTCCATAAAGGAAAATACCTTTCTTCCTGCACACTCATCCAAAATTTGATCAATAAATGGTGTGGGAAAATTATCCTTAGGACAGGCACGATTCAAGTCATGGAAATCAGCGCATATACGGATCGTTCCTTGCTTCTTATCAACCGGAACGGGGTTTGAAACCCACTCCGTCAAGGGAGTGGGATAGATAAAACTGACATTTAACAGTTTTTCTATCTCAGCCTTAATCGTGGGTGCACCGCATGCGAGCGTTGTCAAACAGGCTTAGCATTGGGATAAGTTTTAATTTCATGCTCAACAATGCAAGGGTTGATACCTGGCATTTCCTCGTATGACCAAGCAAATACATCACAAAATTCTTTGAACAACTCAGTATACTCTTGAATCTTAGCATGGGAACATTCTACCCCAATATAGACATTCTCAATCTTTTGAGGATCGTGAGAAATATTGATGGGGATGGTAGGAGATATATTTGCCATGTTTCCATTATCCATCAGACCAGGAGAGCTTAACGGAACCACGGGACTACCAATTCTCTCACTAAGAATCTCCCTAAAATCTTCACACTCCAAATGGTCAAGCTTGGGAAGAAAATAAGATTTATGATGCAAATCTTCCCAAGGTGGTTCAACTCCAGACATAGCCTCAATAATAGCTTCATTTGATGGAAAAACACTATCAAGGCAGTCATGTGCATGAGAAGACTCAACTACCCATGAAGGCAGCACATATGGGTCTTCCTCCTCTGTCCACGAAGAGGGAAGACTAGGATCTGCAACACATTCAATATTAGCTTGATATGCTATCATATTTGTAGGCAACGGCATGTCCGTTCCGATGGGCTCACACGAAGGACTCGGTGTAGGAAGAATCCAAGGATCTTCCATATGAGTGGTGTGAAAAGACACTAAGCGCAATGACGATGAAGCCTCACTGGAACTAGACCCGATCATAAGAACAGGTGCAGGACAACTAAATGATCCCATAAGGGATGGGTACATGCCAACACCCACACTCCCAGTTGTCGGCTAAGAGTGCGTGACAATTGGGATAGAAGCTCCCGAAGATGCGGCAACACATCGATTCTTGAATGAAATTTGATCAATCGTAACTATCTTCCCATTAAATGGAAAACATACAACTTGAAATAGAGAAGAAGCTATGGCTTGCATACTATACATCTAATTCCTACCCAGTAACATATTGTAGTCAAGGGGTGCATCAACCACCTCGACCTCGATCACGATGGTCTTCCCTCCTAAATGAACATTAAGAGAAGGAAGAATGATGTGTAGCCAAAATGATCTACCATCAAACGCAGTCAACATGGTAGCGGATTTAGACAACTTGAGGGAACCCAAACCCTTCCAACATGCCAAAGACATCACGGAAGCAGCAAGGCCTTCGTCAATCACAGTGCATTTGATGGTCTTGTTAAGACATTCTACATGAATGAAGAGAGACACATAGTAAGGCAAGCGAGGCTGTAGTCCCGCGGTTTCAAATTTGATGACAGAGGAAGAGTGATCATCGTTAACACCAAGAGCAAAAAGCAAAGCCTTCCTTTGCAAAAGACAACTTTGAAGTACTTCGAGTGCAGACATCGCAAAAGGAGTGTGGCCCAAATCCTAGACAACAGAATAGTTTTGGGCAACTTGGGCATTAGGATTGCACCCTGGATGCTTAAGGACTCCCTTAGGAATGCGAGGTGCAACTTCAGGCTTATCCATAGGGTTTTCAATACACAAAGGACTCCCAGGTGGAGCAGGTTCCTTTCCAAGGTCTGGTTGTGACGAACCATAGTCCTTTGCATGAGTGACAACCTTAGCAGCATGCACCATGTTGATGCAACCGTGACCACTACAAGATTTCGGTGGATCTTGATCCCCACCAGATTGATCATGGGTCCTCGAGATCATTTTTTGATTATGAGGTAAAGGGTTAGTCAGCACAGCTGGGCCCTGCGCTATGAACCTTGAGGCTTCTTCTATCCGAGGGCACAAGTGAGTGAGGTGGTCATCCTTGCACAACTTGCAAGGAAACTTAACCTTATGTTTAGGCTACTTGTCCCCCCCATAATTTTGGGAATTGTTGTCATTAGAATTGTCATTTTCATTCCTATTCCCACCCTTATGATTGTTTTTACCATTCTTCTTATTCCTTCTGGGTTGGTGGTTACCCTTCTAGTCCCGATGATTGCACTGAAAGCACACTCACTGTTTGGGTGGGTTGAGATGAAGCCGTGGCTTGTCCTGAGGTATATTGGTTGATAGACAATTGAATCACCCGTTTCACAACCGAATCCGCAGGTTTGGTATTCGTACAACCAACAATGCCATTGGTATGTGGTCCAGGTTTGATATTAGGGTAAAAACTAGAATGCAAAGCATTAGGAATGATCTCATATAACAAACTGGATTGAGCATAAATCAAATCCAATTCCTGTGCACTAAAAATGGCTTGTTCCTCATTCTGAACTACAGATTTAGAAATATCCTTTGCTATATAAGGTAGTAATGATTTAAGGAACCATTCGAGGAGAAACTCTGTTAGTATGAAGGATTTAATCAATCTCTTCCATCTATGCCACTCTTGGATATGGTCTGAGATATGCGTGGCTTTGTCTTGCCAAAATTTCGACAAGAGTTCCATACCAACGTCGTAATGCACTGGTAGCTGGAAGTGGTTGATAAAAGTCATAGCTAGGTCATCGAACAAAGTGAATGCCCCCCTAGGTAACTCTATGTACCATTTCGTTGCAGGCCCTGTAAGGGTACGTTGAAATAGCCTTAAACGGATCGAATCTTCATGTAAGGAATTAGAAGAGCACCAAAGGTGAAATGTAGTAACATGTTCATTAGGATCTTCTCCTAGTTTTCCCTCGAATTTGGGGATGTATGAGGGAAGCTTCGTAGGGACAGTTGGCCAAGCCGGGTCATAAGATACCGGATGATTCGTTAATCTCGACAAGTCAAGAAAATTTAACGTTGCGAGGAAAGGGAGTCTAGGTTGAGGAGGTCGATGAGACACTCCCTGATAATTTTGGTTCACATAGGACTGATGACCATAAACACCATGGCCATGGCCATAGTATCCTCCTCCTGTTTGAGCCATGTAGGGTGGCATGGAAGCACCATAATGTGGTGTACCTTGACTATTTGGATCTACAAAGCCATAATTCGGGGAGAAAGTGGGTTTTTTGATACCCATACCCATAGGGTGAATAACTATGTGCATAATGTGGTCCATAATATGGTCCATAAGAAGTCCCATGAGATGTCCCATGAGACACTCCAGAAGTAGGAATATGACCTCTTGAAACAACAGGAGGTACTTGACTCTAAGACACAACTATGCGAGTAGTAGCAGTACGCACATGAATTGTAGCTACATTCCAGCCCGAAGGACCACGTGAATGATGGGGAGGAATAGCATTCAAAGAACTAGGAATAGAGGATGAAGGGACATGTGAAATTATGTAAGTGGTATCCCCTACCATCACTCGTTTTGGTTTCGGATTCTGAATAGGAATACTAACACTAGGTCTAGGATGAATGTGAGATGTAGCCTCCACCGCCAGGATGGAGGGTGCAATGTGACTCATGCTCCCAAATCTCTCCACATGGAAAGGAATGGGAATGCCCCCAGGCATAGTGCTAGGATAAAATTTCAACTCGACATGATGTGCCGGATCGTGTGCAGGGATACCAGACATGCCATAACTAACATAACTAGTGCTCGCAGGTTCCTAATGAGTCTCGTCACCCGAAATCCAATACCGGTGACTTGTGAATGAGGGATCATACTCGGAGTGCGTAGGTATATCATGTGAAGGATCGAACCTAGAGTGTGTAGGTATATCAGGTGAAGGATCATATACAGGAATATGATCTTCTTTCCCAACCTCCTGAGGTGGAGAAGACAACTCAGGAATTTAATATTCATGATCTCCCGTCGTGTGTGAATCAATGTGAGAATTAGTCCACCTAGACTATCTGTTTCTCTCTCCCAAAGGAGGAGGAGATGTAGAAGGTGGAAGTACTGCTAAATGAAGAGAACGATGGGGTGCCGCACCCGAATCCACAACGACTCAAAAAATGAAAAAGACTCTCTAACTATGCAAACCCTAAGAAAGATAACGTGCACAGAGCATACACCAATATAATCTAAAGCCAATCACAAGCAAACAAGGGTAGGATATGTGAGCTCCCGAATGAAGTAGGTATGTCTTGCTAAGGAGAGGCTTGAGACTCCCATACACAACAAGTAGAGGTTCGTAACCAATTATTGTGGCCCTCAGCTTCAATGCATATAGCGACTGTGCTATCCGACCCCAACTTGGCCAGGACACCTGCAGAATAACCCCTAGAAAGTACCCCCTCGATAACCTAGGTAAGGCCACTAAGGTCACCTCAATATAATCAATGCTCAGGCAGACAGTCGCAGGAGAGATTGACCGTATGGGTAGGGTAGAAAAGCCTGAAACTCTCGAAAGAGCCCCCAGATATGAATACAATCCTGGAAATATCTTTGGTGCTACTCAGTTATGACTAGGTGTCATCCCAATCAATAACCGCTCACATTGCCTCGTGATTAACTCCCTTGTAAGAGGAGGATCCTAAGAAACACTAATTATACCAAGGAATTTCAAACTCTCACCTAGATAGACACATACATGTTGTTGTTTAGTGGTCTTGGAGAATTTATTCACAATGAACTATTCCAAGACCCTAAAACCTAATCTTGTTGGTGTACCCTATCAAAGAAAATAGTGTAATCCATTTTAATTAAGCGTTGATTTTATTTGGTTTTATTACTCAAAAAAGGTAGATGACCATGCAACCAATGGTGTTATGACGCAACATGAAGTAAAATGCACACCTAACAATCAATGCAAATGCATTGTGTCGGATGAAAAATAGGGCATGCTACTACGTGAAATGCAAAATTTTCTTCAAATGACAAATGCAATCATTCCTATATGAAATCCTGACTAATACTTGTCTAAGAAAACCTAGTGCAAGTACCATGCAAAGTGCAAAGTGCAATGCATAATGATGCAAAGAAGCAAATATTTTTGGATTTTTTGAAAAAATGAGATAGCAAAGCAAAAGAATGATTCTACCACCCCCAAACTTTGCAAGCACAATCAAATAGCACTCACACAAAGTACTAAAACAAAAGAAATCTAATGAACTAATCCAAAAACAAAAAATCGAAAATGCAATGACAAGAAGATTCATAAAAAAAAATTACCCTAAAAAAGGTGTCTCTGGTGAAAAACAGAGGTGTATACATACTCTAGAAATATCAAAGGAGACTCAACAATCATCAAAATTCACCCAGCAACAATCAATCTTCCTCTAAAAGGAAAAACTCAGGGCATACGTGACTGTATGTAGAAAACCCGTGTATGTACGCGGATATAGAAGTCAAAACCACATGTATATGTGACTGTGAGTTACAAACTCGCATACAGGAAGAAAAATGTATAAAAATGAAGGCAAACAGA
Organism: Pseudotsuga menziesii; assembly: GCA_001517045.1. NCBI lineage: Eukaryota > Viridiplantae > Streptophyta > Pinopsida > Pinales > Pinaceae > Pseudotsuga > Pseudotsuga menziesii. Next base: position 285,335 of record LPNX010081783.1, on the reverse strand, counting down.
TAAGCTGAGACAAAATTCACACCAATCAGACACTACCATGCAAACATGCCCCCAGACCCGACTCATAAATAGAGAAATCAGAGCAATTCAAGAACATTGAATGTCGATAAAACCCCCAAAGGACAATTACTAAAAACTCCCCAACAGAGTCGCCAATTCTGTTATGGGGAGAAATTCCTACAGCTTGGGGTACCACAATAGACAACTTGACTCCATAAATCAATTCTTTCCTATATTCAAGAGAAACCAAATATCTAACACTAAAGGATCTCGATTAGTACCTTATCCCGAACGGTTGATGTAGATCCCTGTTGAGATTTCCAACTCCAACTTGAATTAATGAATTTCTTCCTCAACATTCAATAAACAAGACAAGCATGCTATATATAATCATGTTAGACCTACTCTAGCATATATAATCAATAACATATAAGCATTTGAAATCATCCATGGATCAAATATTCATTCAAATACACATTATTGGACATGAAAAGATATTTCTATTAATATAAAATAGAGATTACAATAGAGACAACCTCTGTCGGCACGTCTGGGAATCGGAGAAACTGAGTCCCCCACTTGGGCCTCCACCACTTCAATCCTCCATCTCTCGATAGAAAGCTCACAAGAAAAAGGAAAGCTTGGGAAGAACACAAAAGTGCTCCAAGGGACAAAGGGATGCAGACTCAAGTATAAGCTTCGGCAACAATGGACTATAGTTTTGTTTCTCTTCAATTCCTCCTTCCTTCAATGTATCCAAAGGGTTCGTTATATAGCTCTTCAATGGGGTAATGAAAGGCCGAATCCGAGTGATCTCAAGGCATATGGAAGGCCAGGAGATAAGTGAGTTGGATCCACATCAAGGAAAACTCCAAAAGAATTTGGCCTTTTTCACACATCCCGATGTACACGGTTTTAGGGGTCAAAACCACGTATATATGTGAGAAAGGGTTTAAAAGTCGTGTATGGCAATTTTTGCATGTTTTTATGGATGATCTTGGAAACATCAAAAGTACAAAAATGGTCCATGGGGTCTAAGGAGTCTGCAGAGGGACAGGGAAGGCCATAAAAATGTGATTCACCATGTGTGGCAAAATCAGTTGTAACACTTTGGGCAGAGGAAGTCATGGCAGTCTGGTTGCTTGACTGACAAAGCCTGCAAGTATGCAGTCTGGGAAGCTGCATTATTGCTTCTGTAGCAAGGAAACACATGATGCATTCTAGTTTGTCCTTTCTCCTAGATGCAAGAAGGTTTTGTTGTTCCGAAGGGTTGAGGATTGTCGTTATTCTATTCATTCAACCATTCGACTCATGGGTGTTGTTCGTTGAGCCTGCTTGCAGAGTCATATTCTGTTATGTTTTGTTCATGTTGTTTAATCAATTCTAGTTGAGAAACTCAATGTTTTGGTTTGTTTCCTAGACAGTCTGATAAACCCAACTGTGAGATGGCTTGGCTGTGTAGCATGTGAAACCCATCTATTGGCTTGACTATGTGTTATGAGTTCTGGCTATGTGTAAGCCTATTGTTCCCTAGTTCCTTGTGTAAATCATGTCCAAATCGGGGGTTGAAGTGTTGTGGAGAGATTAATGAACACACTGGACTATGGTTGGGTGGAACGTTACAACGACATAGCTAGTTGCAGGACAACTTAATCATCAAGATAAGTATCTATGTTATGCTTGTTTATGTCATGTATTTTCTTATGAGTTATTATGATCATGTTGAATGCTTATTGATGGTTAAGTACAAGTTTACTTAAGTTATGTTTTCCTACATTTTACTTCTGTATATGCCTCATGTTTTTGCAAGGAATTTTCCTAAGTTCATGGAGGCTAGAAGCCTGTTACAGAATCAGGAGGTAGTTGACTTAGTGTTTTCACCCATTGGAATCCGCCCGAGGGAGGTAGAAGGCAGAAACCAAAAAAGGTAAAGTTGAATAGGGCAGAATTGTTGTATTTCCACATCCTGGGATCCGCCTGCTAAAGGCGGAAGGTGGAAAGGGTAGTTGAAAACAAGGAAAAAAGTGTGTTTTATGATTTCCAAAGTCCAAGGTTGGAAAGAGGAAGTCAAAAGTGAATAAAAGGTTAAGGTTATTTGTTGTTTTCCTGATTTCTAAGTTCCACAGTGGAAGGTGGAAGTCGGAAGGAGGAAAGTGGATAAAGGATTCTATCGTTTGTTGTTTTTCTGATTTCTAAGTTCCACAGTGGAAGGAGGAAGGTGGAAATCGGAAGAGGGAAGGTAGATAAAGGATTCTGTCATTTGTTATGTTTCTAATTTTTTAGTTCCGAGATCGGAAGAGCGAAAAGAGGAAGGAGGAAGGAAGAAGGTGGAAGAACCATTAAGTATTTCTATCGTTTGTTATGTTTTCGATTTCCAAGTTCCGTGGTTGGAAGGGATGAAAGCAGAAGGCGGAAGATCCGTTAAGTATTTCTACCATTTTTTATGTTTCTAATTTTTGAGTTCCGAGGTCGGAAGGGCAGAGAGCGGAAGGAGGAAGGTAGAAGGCGGAAGACATGTTAAGTGTTTTTATCTCCCATTGTGTTTCTGATTTCTAATTTTTGAGGTTGGAATGGAGGAAAGAGGAAGTGCGAAAGGCAAAATTATGACAATTCACTTTGTCGAGCCTTTGATTTTCCAAGTTCCAAGTTCTGAGGTCGGAAAGGCAAAAATTGGAAGTGTGGAAGGAGGAAGGCAGAAGGAGAAGTGCGAAAAGGATAGGTCCAGTAAGGAAATGATCATTCTGGTCATATAATTGATTTGTCAAGGGTGGAATGGTTGTTACAGTGGTTTCTAAGCCTGGGAATGAAGGTTGAAGAGTGTGTTAACACCCATGCCCCGTGTTTCGAAAGGTTAACAAGGGTTCTTGAAGCAATGTTTTTAATTTATCCGCATTATGGGGTATGGGGATGCTACAATACCCTTTGTGAGATATGGCTACCAAATGGAGCACTATGGCCATAGCATAACATGAATGGTTTTCCAATAATATAAGAGATTCGTAATTTGGAATTTCGGAGAGGAAAAATATAATAACTTGGTAATTCAATTTGGGAGCTACATATTTACAAGGATTAAGAGGAGTATTGATGGATTTATACATGGTCCAAGAACGTTTTACTAAGATAAACACCTTAACAAGTTTACTTTTAATGTTTAGTTGTCAACCAAATTTTAAACAGTTAGTATTGTATCCTTAAGAGGGGGTTTTAAGAGTATACGGATTCAATTATGTAATAGATTCATGTTTTATAAGTGACTATTAAAATGTTAATTAGATAGTAAATTTCATTTCCCCATCCATCAATCCAACCAATAGAAGGTGACATTAACGAATTATGGACTTCTAAATTTCACCCCTTAGCCATATTACAAATTCATATAATTTAAAATGTGTATGTAGATGCACAATAAAAATAAACAGTGGAAATAAACTCTATCTACACACACATACCATGCATATACAATCATAATCATTATAGGCATAAACTATACATATTGCATATTCAAATACAAGAGAATAATTATCTTTAAACAAAGAAGATCCAAGAAACTAGTTGTGTAAGAGTGATTTTCCACCCAATCGTAGGCACTCTATCCAACATATACTTCTTGTATTGAGAGGAAACCCACAATTCATTCTATGAGGCCACCAAGGTGAACAAAACACCTACATGATTCTATCTCTCAACCCACAACCTAATTTGTTCTCTATGCTTATAAAAATACTCATACATAGATATACAAGGATCTCACTCAACCATCACAACCTTGGCTCCAACAATACCTACCCCACACAACACTCTTCTAGGCTCAGGAATCCCCTTCATCTATTCATGATTATTTTGGGGGATCCATCTTTCCAGGTGCTTCCAGTGTGTGCATAGAAGTATTCTAATCTAATATGTGTTGTTGGAGAACAACCTATAGCCTCAATTCATGGATTCTCAAGCATGCAAAAGTAGCATAACTCAATGGGTAACAATCCCTATATTTCCCAACATATGTTCTCACTTGCATCCATCTATTTTCTCTTCAATATTGTTATTCCTATCTCTAAATTGGAATTTATGGGTTATACACATTTTGGTAATGATAATGAACATCATTAGGGATCTCTTCGCAGTGTAGATTTGCATGAGAGAATGATATAATGAGTGTTAAATCCAAGGGATATGATTTGATGGTGAAAAAACAACTAACATACCTTCTTACCATATAATAAAGGACTTTTGACAATAAAAGAACTATCACAAAAGTTCATTTGTCCCCATGCTTCAATAACTAGTGACGTTTACCACCAACCTCACACATGCATCCAATGATTGGATTCAATAGTCAAAATGAGGTAATTGGATCACTTAAAGCACATGGAAGAATTTGGATGAGTTCTAAGGTTGAAACTTGGTATTAAAGGATTTAGTCTCCCATATGCCCCCTTTCCTCACCCCCCTTGGTTGAATCATATTTTACACAACCATCTTGGACCATTTTATAATTTATGCAACATATTATTTACATATATTTTTATTAGCATGACAAGCTAACTCGGTCCAAATAACAATATTTACATCATACATTCCTAGCCATTCACTAGTCGGGCCTTGGCCTTGAGTTATGCACTAGGAATCCATACTATCATATTTTCATCATTTACATATTTTTAGTTAAATACATTCCAAGGTAAAATTGGGGTTATTACAATACCCTTCCCTTGTAATAACATTGTCCTCAGTTGTTTCTCAAAATTAGAACAAAAATGGTTATTCCTCTCTCATGGAATCCTCCAGCTCTGATGTATCCTCATTGGGACCAAAGTTCCTATGTTGCACCTTTACTTATTTTATGGATCGGTTCCTAAGAAATGTTACCTTCTTGTCTAGGATACATAGTGTCTCGGTTCATAAATCTCCCTTGGGTTCCACCTATATCACATCCTAATCAATCACATGGTTAGTATCATGTACACATTTCTTAAGCAAAGAAACATGAAAAACATAATGAGATCTAGTGTTAGTAAGAAATTCAATTTTATATGCAATTGGCCCTCTCATCTCAAGCACTTCAAATCATCCATAGTATCTTGGTGATATCTTGGAACAAATTTCAAGGTTAAAGGAACTTTTCCTTGGCCTCACTATGAGGTAAACATGATCCCCAACATTGAATTCCCTATACACCTTTTCTTATCTGCATATATTTTATATCTATCTTAGGTCGCCTTTAAATTTTTCCTAACCTTTGCAACCTATTGTTCCATTTCGTTAAGTAATTATGGCCCATGTACAATTTTGTGTACATTATTATCCCAAGTAACCGGTATCTTGCACTTTCTACCATACAAAGCTTCAAATGGGCTCATGCCCAATGATTCTTGTTTCTCGTTGTTATATGAACACTCTACCAACTGTTGATAATATTCCCACTTGGATGGTTTTTCCATCACATACATGCAAATCATGTCTTCAAGCAACATGTTTACTCTTTATGTTTTCCCATCTGTTTGTGAATGGTAGGTAGTGCTAAAGTTCAGTTGTGTGCCCAAATATGTAAAAATTACTTTTTCAGGAATTTGAGGTGAAATTGGTATCCCTATATGAAATGATTGTCTCAGGTATCCCATACAATTTAAAAAATATCCTTCATGAAAATATTTGCATTGGAACCTACTTTATATCTGATTTAACCAATAGAAAATGTGCTACCTTTTTTAATTTGTCCACCACCACCATGATGGAATCATGTTGTCTCATTGTCATTGGAAATCCTATAATAAAATCCATGTAAATCACTTCTCATTTCCATTTAGGAATTGGAAAAGGTTGCGATAAACATATTGGGTGTTGATTCTCAATCTTCACTTGCTGACAAATCATACACTTATAAATATACTCAACAATGGTTTTTTTCATTCCTTGACAAAATTATTGCTTCATGGCTATATCAATTTTTTTTCTGGTATCTTGAGTGACCAGAATATGGCATTTATGGATTTCATCAATAACTGTTCTCCTCGACTCTACCACATTTGGAATATACATATTGTTTTTATAAATAAGGATTCCATCATCTTCAAAATGATAACCTTCATACCTCTTTTCTAAATTATGTTGTTATAAATTGGCTTTTATTTGCATATACAATTCATCTTCAATGAGGTAATTAACAATTAGCTCCCTTCAATTTGTTTGGAAAGTACTAATGGCTGCCACATGCATTCAAATGCACATGTATGTTTAGTGCTTTGACAACTTTATTTTATTTCCCCTTTATGTGTTTGAACTCAAAATCAAATTCACATAAAAATTCCATCCATTTAACTTGCCTAACATTTAGTGTTTATTGCTCAAATAAATATTTCAAACCACAATGGTCTATCCTTAGCTCAAATTTTGTACCCATTAAATAGAACCTCCACATCTTTAACCCATGCACTATGGTACCAAGATCTAAATCATGGGTAGCATAATTCTTTTCATGCTCTTGAAATTTTCTTGACTCATAATAGAGTACATGATTGTCTTGAATAAAAATTCCTCCAACATCCTTTTTGCATGCATCCATACACACCATAAATTTATTTTCTGGGTTTGCAATTTTTAGAATTGGAGCACTAGTGATAAGATTCTTCAACATCTGGAAACTTTCTTCATGTTTCTGTGTCCACTCAAATTTTATTCCCTTCTTTTACAAAGAAGTGATTGGGTGTGCAACCTTGGAAAATCCTTTGATGAACCTTTTGTAATAACCAGCAAGACCCATAAAATATCTCACATTTGTCACATTCCTTAGATTTGGCTAGTTCTTAATGGATTCAATCTTCTAGGGGTCCACTGAGATTCCTTCCTCTGAAATAATGTGACCCAAATAATGAATTTTATATTTATAGAAATTACATTTTATTATATTTTCATACAACTTATGCTCCCTTTGCAATTGCAAATCCATTCTCAAATGTTCTTCATGATCCTCTTCATTCTTTTAGCAAATAAGAATGTCATCTAGAAAAAAAGAACAAACTTGTCGAAATATGTACTAAAAACACTATTCATGAGACACAAGAAGGTAGATGGTTCATTGGTGAGACCAAATGGCACCACCACAAAATCGTAGTTCCCATACCTTGTTCTAAATGTTTTCTTGTGAATGTATTCATCCTTGATTCTCACTCAATGATAACCAGACCTCAATTCAATCTTTGAAAACAAATCCCCCCCTCTCATTTGTTAAAAAAAAATCAATTCAAGGTAATGGGTACTTTTTTTCACTATAAATTTATTCAAATTCCTATAATCAATATATAAACCGAGTGTCACATGTTTATTTTTCACAAAAAGTACATGTGATACCCATGGAGACACACTTGGCCAAATGTACTTCTTTCCAACAATTATTGCAATTGCATTTTCAGCTCTAATAATTCTGGTGTACTCATTTTGTAAGGAATCTTAGACATTGGTGTAGCTCCTGGCACAATATCAATTGTGAAGACAATGTCCCTCTTTGGAGGAAGTCTCGATGCTTCCTCAGGAAACACATCCCTGAATTCCAGTAGAACACGATAGTTTTCCAACTTTCGAATTTCATTTTTTGCTTTATCTAAAACATGGTGTTATCACTCTAGGAAACTCCTCTAGGTTGTAGCTCAAGGATGCCTGGTAAATTACAATGTTTTTAGGGTTTTCTGATATGGATCAAGTCAGTTGACCTATATAACCTTTCCACTCTCATGGCATGCATAAAACTCACTCGTTTACAAGGATTTTAGTTGTAATTGCTCAGAAGTTCGACAATAAGGTGCAGGGATGGAGAACTCACCAGGCTGGCAGACTTACATACAGAACACATGCATATAAATGGATAAATATTGATGAGGATGGTATTTATAAATCAAATAGCACTAATAAACCAATAGGATGACAGCTATCAGCTTTTTAATCAATCTGAAAATGACCTAAATACATATTCAGGCATAAATATAGTAAAGAAAGAGATGATGGCTGAACAGATCACAAAAAAAGAGCTTATATCATGAATAAGTAAAATGAGAAGCTTGAAAGCATTATTGTCTCATAAATCCCTAAAGTTGGACCTTTATTATAAAATGAATCATGGGCTTTATAGCCTTCTACAAAAATGACAGATCTTGAAACTTCGATCTGTTTTCACAAAAATACTTGGAAATGATAGTTTTTTCAGATTAGGGTTTCAAACCCTTGCTAACTATTTGTCTATCTATTGTGAAGATCTAGTTCACTAAGCGAACTTTTAATAAATGAAGTGGTTTCTGATAATCACCGTTGCTGGTTCACTGTCCGTTAACCCATTGATTTCTCCTTGATAATTAGGGTTGATGACTTTATGGCACTGTTTTGTCATAATAGATCTAAATAGACCCTTTCTGATACATTTTCCAGCACCCTTTATATTTAACTTATGTCCCTAAGCTATCTATGGCCGCCAAAATCTGGTTCTGTCTGTCAAAAATTTTCCTTTGAACCTCGGTCCGCTTTTGGTAGATAGAAATTTTCAAAACCCTCTTTTAACAGTGGAACAACAATTTAGGCATTGGCGATCGAAAGTTCTAGGTACTGAGGATCATATTTTTAGAGCTGAGCATTTTCGCGGTGTCGACAATTCAAACCGCTAGCCTCGCGATCAGTGATCGGAGGCTCTAGCCACTATTTCATCAGAGTTTTATACCAAAGTGCTGCCATAGTGTCGGTGTCTCACATCACTAACATCACTAAGGTCTCTACATTGGTGATCGAAAGCTCTTTTCTTAGCCCATCGACGCTCTGAGCCTGAACGTGTCGGTGCTTTCCATCACTAGCTCGTCGGTGATTGGAAGATGTAATCATTAACATGTCAAAACTTCTTGTCTGAATGCTGCCGCAGTGTCAGAGCTTTAAACCACTAGCTTCACGATTGAAAATCGAAAGCTCTGTCCTCTATCTCATCGGCGCCTTAAGCCTCAGTGCTGCTGCAGTGTCGACACCTCAAATGACTAATGTCACGACAGTTTCTTCATCGACGATCAAAAGCTCTGTCTTCTAGCCCATCAGTTCCCCAAGTCTCAATGTTGCCACAGTTTCTACATCGACGATTGGAAGCTGTTTCCTCTAACCCATCGGCGCCTTANGCAGTGTCGGCGGTTCAAATAACTAATTTCTAAGCATCGATGATCGAAAATACTAGCCACTAATCTGTCGACGATCGGATGCTCTAGCCACTAAACTCTTCATCGGCGATCGAAACTCCAAACCATTAACCATCTGCACTTTAAACCACTAACCATCTGCACTTTAAACCACTAACCATTGGAACTTTAAACCACTAGCTTCGTGATAAAAAATCGGAAGCTCTAGCCACTATCCCATTGGTGCCTTAGACCTGAGCACTGCCACAGTGTCGATGGTTCAAATAACTAATTTCTAAGCATTGGTGATCGAAAAGACTAGCCACTAATATGTCAGTGATTAGACACTATAGCCACTAAACTCTTCGTCAGCGATCGGAACTCCAAACCACTAACCATCGGCACTTTAAACCACTAACCGTCGAAAATTTAAACCACTAGATTCTTCGTAGTGGCAACACTGTAGCGAACTAAAACTCTGAAACGTCGATGTAATAAAGGACTACACCTCCGATCGCTGTTTAAAAAGGTTTCGATGGCAGTAAAAAATTTAGCAATATGTCTAACCGCCGAAAGGGTTTTCCACCTGTTGTTTATCTTCCAACTTTTGCTGGCTAATGAGATGCTCTAATCCTCGCCCAAGCCACTGAAAGATACAACTTGTGAAATTTTAATAAAAAATAGAGGCTTTCAAACTGTCAGCGATATTCATATCCCTCATTGCATGAATTAAATTCTTCATACTATCGAAATAAATTATTTTGGGAGATAACACATGGGTTGCATACAATTGGAAACCTTTCCTACATAATTTATTCAGATACATGGATGAAATATGCTTCATATAAACTACCTTTGGAATTCCTTTACAACCCTTGGGTTTCCTTCTTCATCAATGTAGTCAAAAGTCTAGCTATAGAAAAATCAAGTTTAACTCTATGTGCTTCCAACGAGTCCATTCCAATGTGAATATCATAGGAATCAAGTGCAAAAATATTTATATTTTCACAAGTGATTAGTCCATCCATTTCCATCTTGAAACAAAATCCAATCTATACCAAGGTTTAAAAACTTTTAATTAAGTTCCTAGGTGTTTAGTTAATTATTCCATGTGTTTTGGATACCTAGTGATTCGTCTAAGTGTCTGGGACTACATTTTTTGTCATTTGACCATATTAGACTATAGAAGCATCCATCATCATGCTTTTACTATGATTTTATGAGCTAATAGAATCCATACGGCTTTAAACCTGATTTTCCTGAGCTAAAGCAATGTTTTATGGTTTTCACTTAGATTATGATTAACAAGGCGTGCTAGGATGTATTTGGTCAAGTTTTCTAAATGTTTCCTTACACCACTTCCATGATTTTCTCGTAAAATCCACCCAATATTTGTTTTATTGTCACTCATATGGAATCTAAGCCTACTTATCTAATTCATGACCATTTTCCTAGGAGTTGGGATGCATACTTTCCATATAGGGGGATTTTTTCTAATTCCAAGCCATTCTTTTGTTAGCTATTCAAATTGCCTCTTTGGAATTCAATTTTTTCTCTAGATTTTGTTTTAATAATGTACTCATATTATTATTTCCTAGGAGTTAGGATGGATACTTTCCATATAGGGGGATTTTGTCTAATTCTAAGCCATTCACTTGTTAGCTATTTGAATTGCCTATTTGGCATTTAATTTTTTCTCTAGACTTTGTTTTAATAATGTACTCATATCATTATTCATTAATGCAATGGAATTTTATCCACTTGAGCATATTTTCTCTTTTGTTACGCTTAATACTTTTTTCACAATTTCTTCTATCTTTTAGTAACAATAGAAATATCTGAGTGAAATCTTGATGTGTAATATAGATAACCTGTTTGAATTGTAATATGGTATCATAACGTAGGCTAGATAAACTTATATTCTTCCAATAGTGCACAATAAGTAGTGGAGTTACTAGATAAATTCTAGGGTAATTTCCCTGAATCTATTGGATTTATCCTTTAGAGTCTACCTAGGTGTGATGCACTCCTGAATGTTCCCATTGTTGAAGTAAGAAGCTCATTTTGATTCTAATTATATTTACAATATTTTGTTTCTCTTTGTTACAGGTATGTACAACAACTTCATGGATTCAAAAGTAGTTCCTCTCCTCTCTCCATTCAACTATTCTGAGTGGAAGCCAAAGATGAGCGCATAAATCAAAATGCAATGTCTCTTTGATTTGTTTATTGGTTATATGAGAGAACCTGAGTTCTTTGAAGAGAAAAGTGATTGGATAAATTATTGTGATAGAGCATATAGAATTATGTGTCTATCAATGTCTCTGAAGTTGCATTATCTCATAGGTCATGTTGAGTATCCATTCGAGATATAGAACAATCTAAACAGATCCTTTGGTGTGTAGAAATTAGAAGACGATATCTAGAGCGAAAGCAAAACCTCTTCAAGTGTTCTCTCTTTGAATGTCACAAACTCATGCATTTCTCAAGGTGAAGTTGTTGTTCCTGAAGAAGAAGATGCATAATCTTCAACTTTTGATCCAGTTCGAATTGGTGCAAGTCTCCTAGTAGAGGATCCTTCTCCCTTTGTTGCTTCCCATGAAGCACTTTTACATGAAGAATAAATTTGAGGTGTTGTTCCTCTTAAATAGATTTCCATTCATTCATATTTTTCTAATGATTCTTCTATTTTGAATTACGAGCAAAGTAATCTAGTGATTTCTCTAGAAGTTGAAGAGGAATTCAATTCATCTCTTTCCAATGAGTTTGTTAGTGTACAAGATTGTGATCTCATGGATGTTATGGAGGATAGATCAATGGAAGTTATCCATTCACTCCCATTGGTCCAAATATTCCTATGAATTCCTACTTGATTTCTTGCACATATTATCATAGTTTCATTGAAGAAGGAGAACATTGTGTATCTGCCATCATAGTTGCATACCTAGGACTTTCATTGCAATCTCTAGGAGTTGATACAACCAACCTTGGTTTGGAGATTCAAGTTTATCAAGTATATTTTGGAACTAGAACCTTGGTTGGTTCAAAATTCAAGTCTGAAGAGCACCTCAATTCACTATGATGTCATAAATATAGCTCAATTTTTCTTCACGGTTCTAGTTTCCATCATGCATCAGTCTATATCCCTATTCAAGTTGAGCATATTTCTTTTCTTCCCAAGAAGAATATTTCTCCATACATAATCATTTATTTTGGAGAGCATTAATTTTTGGTTTCCTTTTCATGCGCATTTTTTAGGAAGGATTTTCCCCATGTGGTTTTTCTTTTTTCCTGAATTTACATGGATGAACAATGTAAACGGTGACCATAGGCCTAGTTGCCCAAGTCCTATTTTTTTCCTCACTACCATTTTGGCTTAAGGGGGGGCATTGGAACAAAATATGTAATGTCCCCATTTTTTATAGCTTTATGGTTCACCACTATGTCCACTCAATTCACATGGTCACGAGGAAATTAATTATGAATAAAGAATTAATGTTGGCATGTGGTACCTTGGATAATTAAATTAGACCATAGTAGGATAAGTCATGCTCATAATTTTACTATTTAATTAGTTAATAATTATCTTATGAGTTGTAAGTGGATTAGGTGTCCCAAGAGAATGCATAAAATAAAGGATAAGGAATAATTTGTCAACTGGAAAAACTGGAATGAAGCAGGCAAGAGCAGAAAAGCAGTAAAATACGCAAAAGCAGGAAAAAGAAGGAAAAGTAATTAAATCTAGTAAAAGGTCTTAGGAAGGCTACATGAGCCAAATTTATCCAGTGAGGTGAATTCATAAATTCAATTTTAGAATATTATAATCCCACTACATACCTAGGATATCATTAATTAATCATTTTTTGGTTAATTTCCTATATTCTAGACTAGGTAGTTGGCCTCCACTTGCACCACTTGGTCAATACTTGCTATATTTATCCCAGGAGCGCCTTATACTAATTATGGATAATATTCTACCAACTGTTTGGAATTCCTATATTAGTAACCGTGCCTTATTTCCATTTATCCCTTTAGACTACTTTTCCTGCTTTTTCAGTGGATAAGGTAAATCTAATTAATTAGGAAACTGCTATCTTTTATGGCCAACCCATCCTCCATGATTTTCTCTCCAGATTCTAGAATAAGCAATTTTTTCCATCACTTATCATCACTCACTCATGCTTTAGCCAATTTGTGAGCTCTTTAACTTATTTGGAAAGTGATTTAGTCACCTATGGGGGTTTTTCATATTTGGTAAGTCTGATTTATGAGCTAGCATGATTTATCTCCTTAGAAACTCAATTTTGGCTCTCATGGATGTATTATTTATGTACAATATTGTTGATCAATAATACATGGAATATGTCTCCATCGTTCTTCACTTCTCTTGTGTTCAATCTCATTATTCCTATCTTTATTTTTCTTGTGCATGTTTGTGAGAAATATATTTGTAGCTAGATATACATCTTGAATTTCTACAAAGTGGGCCAAATGCAAAAGCAAATTACAAAGAAACATCAAGCTAATATCTAATTTGAATTCCTAGAAAGAAAAGCTTAGAATAAGGAAACAACAAGCAATGTAACTTGTCCAAGAAGAAACATAACTTATAAAAGAAAGGTTGATTGTACCATTCACATATTTTGGCTCATTTTTGTTTGGTTTTGAGAGCTCTAAGCTTTCAATTCAACTTGATAAATGTGCCCCTAATCACAACCGAGAGATGTTCCTCTACTGCTTCTTCAACTATTTGATTCTTTAGTTAGATGCATGGATGATGGAATCCATCCATTGTCTTTGATTTTATTGCAGGTCCTAAATCTGATTCAATTCTGGTTTAGTATTTAGAGAAAGTATGGTGAAGACAACAGTTTGAATTCATGATGTTTCCCTGTTAATTTCCATGAGGGTTATTTGTACTGAATAATGCCAAGAATGAGATTCTTCTTAAAGGAATTTTGGCTTATTTATGATGTAAATTATATCATATTGAACTTATAATGTTATTCTATAACCTTTATATTGTAAAAGTTTGAATTTCATATGATCTTATAATACCTACTCTAGATTTGCATTGATTTTGACTAGTTTCCAATAATATTTCAGTATTCTATCATTTGATCAATAAATTTCAATTCTGTCAATTCCTTATGTTAATTAAGACCATAATGAACAACTTCCATTCCTAATTTTGTAGATTCAATGGCCTGTTAGTTTGTATGGATTGACTTGAATAAATACTAGTTGTTTAGTCTTGAATTGTCATATCATTCCCAAATCCATTCAAACCACCAAATAGCTTACCAAACTATGAACTACATGCCTCTAACTACATATATGACTGTAATCCAAGCCTATATACATTCAATGAAGCACCAAGATTTGTTGGGTTTCGATATAAGTTTGAGGGACTGAAAATACACGGTCTTAGGACCATCCCAAGCGTGACATACCCAGAGAACGTTCCCACTGTAGTATGTATGGGCTTAAAACCTCTATGATCAGAGTTTTTGATAACTGTATATTCCCACTACAAATCATATACTTGCGTTGGTTTAGATCCATTTGAATTTTGTTTGCTTCCTAGTCTAGTATCAAAGGTTGACTCTTTCTTTTTCTTGTATCTTTTTTCTAGTGTGCCAAACTCTCTATTTGGACCATTAAACAATCAAATCTAAACCATATGTTTAAAAACATTTAATTAAGTTCCTAGGTGTTTAGTTAATTGTTCCATGTGTTTTGGCTACCTAATGCTCAGTCTAAGGGTCTGAGACCACATTTGTCCTCATTTGACCATATTAGACTATAAAAGCATCCCTCATCCTAATTTTATTATGATTTTATGAGATAGTAGTTCCCATATTGCTTTATTCTTGCTTTTCCTGAGTTAAAGTATATTTTTTATGCTTTTCACTTAGTTAGGGATTAGCAAGGTGAGATAGGATGTATTTGGTAAAGTTTGATAGATGTTTCCTTACACCACTTCCATGATTTTCCCCTAAAATCCACCCAATCATTGTTTTATGGTCACTCATATAGAATCTAATCCTATTTATCCATCTCATGACCTTTTTCCTAGGATTTGGGAAGGATACTTTCCATATAGGGATATTTTGTCTAATTCTAAGCCATTCATTTGTGAGCTATTCGGATTGCCTCTTTGGCATTTGATTTTGTCTTCGGACTTTGTATTAAAAATGTACTCATATAATTATTCATTAATGCAATGGGATTTTATCCACTTGAGTAGCTTTTCTCTTGTGTTTTTTCTTAATACTTTCTACACAATTTATTCTATCTTTCCGTAACATAAGAAATCTCTTAGTGAAATCTTGATTTGTAATCTAGATCACCTCTGTGAATTGTAATATTCCAATGGACATTTATCCACCATTTCACTCACTTTCATATTGGTTCTAATGTCTAGTTGGACCAACCATGATTTACTATGCTTTGAATTCTTAAAAGCACAAATATAAACAATTTTAGGAGTGCTATAACTATGAGTAGATCCAAGGTCAATAAAAATAGAAATAGATTACTTAGCAATCTTAATTTCAACCTCAACTACAATTAATTTATGGTCTTCTTGGTTGTCATCTAGGGAAGAATATATTCTAGGGACAATCCTTGCTGGTACTTAACCCACAATTTGACCTTATTGGGTTTTGTGAGCATGCTTTGCACTCCAATTTCAATGTGGGCAGTTTCCAAGCATGTGGTCCTCTCCAAATCCCCAACATTGAAGTGGATCTCTTGGATATCTTGGATTTTCTCCCATCATTATAGCTGGCTTAGTCACACCCTATGGTGGTTTCCTTATGTAATTTCTGAAATGAGGAGGCTTCATCCCCTTCTTCCTTTCGTCAAAATTATCATTTTTCTTATCCTTGCACGCCTTATGGAATTCTAGATTTCTTTTGTTTTGATCATAATAATACTTTTCCTTTATTATGGTCTCATCTAGAGTATGGGGTTGATCAAACTCAATTCTATCTTTATATGGATAAGGTATCCCACTTAGAAAATATTGAATTTTCACCTTATCATCTATGCTATACTTGACATATCTCAACAAATCTAAGAAATTATTTGTATATTCCTCCATAGTAATTTGTCCCAATTTCAACTCATGGAATTCTTTTATTTTTCTATCATAGTACCTATACAAGAGGTACTTTTACTTTAAGTTGTTGCTGGAAATTCTCACCTTGTACGGAAAGAAGTTGTTTCCATCATGCCAAAATTCCTTAAAACTAGAACAAATGAGTTACAATAATGAGAAGCACTTCCCCTAACATTGATATATGCTTGGAATGAATCTTTCACCTGTCACACGATGTAATGTACCAGCCTTATAGAATACTATATCTCCACAGTTTACCTGCAAAAAGCACATCACAAAATCATACAAGATTAAAAATACCAAGTAAGATCTATAATCCTATATTGATGACTAAGGAATTCAATAATAAAACCGATGATTAATACACAATATGATTTATGGTAAAGGAACTTTCATTGCATTAACAAAATAAGATATATTACAAATAAGAGCCTTAGTTTTGAGAAGTCTCTCCTCATGTAAGATCTTACCTCCAAAGCTTCAACTTGTCCACCTAATGCCTTACTCTCCTTGGCTAGATTTGGCCAGAATTTTGATATTGTAGCATAATATTCCTCCCCTTTACCCATGGGGGATGAGCCAAGATTTATAGCCATGGAAGGATAGGGAAGTTTGAGATAATGGTGGATGAGGTGGAGGGGAGATCCTACAAGGAGGGATCTTGAGTCCAGGTGGTCCAAGAGTATAGGGATTGGGTTTCCATGAAGATGAGGTTCGAGAAGCTCCGTGAATATTCTATTTTTATCTTTAAAAATCAAGCACCACTCTTTTTCAACTATGAAACAGAGTTACCAATAGGGCACTGCTCATTGAACAAAGGTAAGTGGTGGTGGCACCGCTTTTTGTGCATGGAAATTAGGCGTTACTGACTTAGGTAATGCACTTTGTCCACAAGGAAAGTGTGGTGGTGGACTAAAGATTTAAACCACTAATCCAAGTCCAATTTAACTTCATACCTTGGGGAATGGAGGCAAGTTCTGATGTTTTGTTCTCAGTACAGGATGATGATGAGAAATATGTATAACCAACGTATTTATTGAATTTCTTCCACATAATATGTCTTTCATTCCGCTTCTTCACTTTGTTAACGTGATCCCACAATATAAATTCTCTTCCATTCAAATTGAATATATCCACCCTTGCCTTCATATTTCCAAAGTACTCTAGGACTTGGAAATACATCCTCATCCAAAGAAACCAAGCCTCAACTTATTGACTAGATTTTACTTCACCATAAAAAATAGGAGGTATGGCCTTCCTAAATTCTCCATTTGAGTTATTCTTGAAATTCCTCTTACTCTTATTCCTATGAGATGAAGATATTGAAAATTCAATGGATTCCTTAGAGTTATATTACTTGCTATAAGATATTTATGGAGTATATGTCATGTATCAAGAAATCCTTCTTGAACTATGGGACCTATTGTGGAAATGACTCCTCAAAATACTCACACTCTTCTCCTGATTTTCTGAGTGATATCTAGAAGGAATATTCTTATGAATGTCTATCAAACTTTGAAGCACAACTGTATTCAACTAATTATGTTCTTCTTGAGCTCTAATAAGCCTCTCATTGTCTTCTTTGCAACTTTGCAGTTCCACTCTTAGGATCCTCATGGTTTTTGCAATGTTTATGGGATTTACTTGGTTTCTTATACCATTGGATTATGTCTATACATTATCAACCCATATGTTCTCTCTTGTTACTGGGTTATTTGTTGGTTGTGGAGCCTAATATTATAGATCCAGAAATATTATTCAGTTGTGATTGTAACCCAGGAGTACTGTACACTCGTTCCCCCTGCCTTGGGGTTTGGGGCAGTGCCCCAAAAAAGGGGGTTTGGGGGCAGCGCCCCTGAGAAAACGGGGGTTCGGGGGCGGAGCCCTTGAATTTTTATTTTTTTTGGGATGTGTGTTGGCCAACAGTATTGCGGACCCATGGTATTGGGTTAATCCTAGAATTTTTCCCATGGTATTTCCCCTATAAAAGAGAGCATTGTAAATTGACTGGATATGGTATTGTATTGTACTAGAAGAGAGACTGTGAGAGAATGAAGAGGAAGTGCAGCGGTTTTGCTGCAAGGTGTATCCCTTCATATTTCTTTACTGTAATAAAAGGACTGGCAAATTTCTTTGTGGACGTAGCCCATCGTTTGGGTGAACCACATTATATCTGTGTCTCTCTGTAATGTTTTAATGTCTTCTGCATCTTGTTTATTGATTTAACTGTATATCTGTTATTGCTCTGTGGTCATGTTTTCTAACAATTGGTATCAGAGACAAAAGGTCTATTTGGTTGGTAAACTCGCAGGAAAGAAGGGTTCCTGTTTCGAGTGGGAGTAATGGCGGAAGAAGGAAAGTTTAGGGTCAATAAATTTAACGACCAAAACTATTAGTTATGGAAAATGAAAATGGAGGACTATCTGTACCAGAAAGATCTATACCTGTCGTTGGGCAGAAAAGCAAAACAACCAACGGCTATGAAGGATGAAGAATGGGAGGTTCTTGACAGAAAGGCACTAGGAACAATACGTCTATTCCTGGCTTCGTCAGTGGCCTTCAATATTTCGAAAGAAAAAACAACAGAGGGTGTGATGAGTGCATTGAGTAAGCTCTACGAAAAACCCTCGGCTTCTAACAAGGTATTTTTAATGAAGCGTTTATTTAATATGAATATGTCGGAAAGTGGATCTGTTGCTGACCATTTAAATGAGTTTAATACACTTACAAATTAGTTAAGTTCTGTAAAAGTGAAATTTGATGATGAGGTTAGGGCTCTTCTAATATTGTGCTCATTGCGAGAAAGCTGGAATAGCTTGGTCATGGCTGTAAGTAACTCTGTCCCTAGTTAAAACACTCTTAAGTTTGATGATGTTGTTAGTGTTATTCTTAGCGAGGAAATGCGAAGGAAAAGCATAGGTGAGACATCAGGTAATGCGTTGACCATGGAGAGTAGAGGGAGACAAAATGAGAGAGGAAGGAGCCCAGGAAATCGCAGCAAGTCTAAAAAGGGAAGATCCAAGTCCAGATTCAAAAAAATAGAATGCTGGAACTGTGGTAAGAAAGGACATCTAAAGAAAGACTGCAGAGCACCAAAGAAGAAAGGTGAGAGGCAGCAAGAGACTACCCAGGAAGCTAATGTAGTAGGTGATGTGTTACAAGATGCTTTGATTCTTGCATTAGATAATACTAGTGATTACTGGGTAGTAGATTCAGGGGCTTCATGTCATGCTACACCCCATAGGAAATTCTTTTATGATTATGTTCAAGGTGATTTTGGGCATGTGTTATTGGGGGATGATGAACCATGTAAGATTGTTGGAAAGGTTAAGGTACAGATTAAGCTAAATAATGGAAATGATTGGTTGCTAAAGGATGTAAGGCACATTCCTGCTATGAAAAGAAATCTGATCTCAACAGGGTAGTTGGGAGATGGCGGTTGTTTGTCTATGTTTGGAAAAACATGGTGGAAGGTCACTAAAGGATCAATGGTAATTGCAAAAGGAGATAGGATAGGTACGTTATATTTATGTCCTCATAATAATGATTATTCTATTTCTGTAGCTTCCATAGAAATAGGTGCAGCGTTGTGGCATCATAGGCTTGACCACATGAGTGAGAAGGGGATGCAAATTCTCCACTCAAGGAAACTACTTCCAGATTTGAAGCAGGTAAGTTTGGAATTTTGTGATAACTGTGTTTATGGAAAATAGAAGACAGTTATATTTCTCAGGGTTGGGAAACAAAAGAAGAGTGAAAAGTTAGAGCTTGTCCATACATATGTATGGGGACCAGCTCAGGTACAATCTCTTGGTGGCTCTCATTATTATGTTACTTTTATTGATGATGCAACTAGAAAAACTTGGGTTTATTGCATTAGATAGAAATCTGATGTGTTTAATACTTTTAAGAAGTGGAAAGCTTTGGCTGAGAATGAGATAGGAAAAAGGTTGAAATGTCTCAGATCTTATAATGGAGACGAGTACTATAGCAAGGAGTTTGACAGTTACTATTCACACAATGGGATTCGCAGAGAGAAGACAATCCATGGAACACCCCAAGAAAATGGTGTGTCAGAAAGGATGAACAAAACAATCATGGAGCGTGCAAGGTGTATGAGATTGCATGCAGGGTTGCCCTTACAGTTTTGGGATGATGCTGTAAACACTGCTGTTTATTTAATAAATAGAGGGCCTTCAAGCACTTTGGATGGTGGCATTCTAGAGGAGGCATGGACAAGTAAACAGGTAAAATACTCATTTCTGAGAACTTTTGGTTGTGAAGCATTTGTCCATACTGATAAAGATGATAGAACAAAGCTTGAGGCTGAATCCAAGAAATGTACCTTTATTGGATATGGGGTTGATGATTTTGGTTATCGCTTATGGGATCTTAAAAATCGCAAAATCATTAGGAGTAGAGATGTAGTATTCAATGAAAAGGTCATGTACAAAGATCAGTTGCAGGGAAAGAAAGAAGAAAAGGAAAACACAGAGTACACAGTGCTTGATGAAATCAAAGAAAATGAAGTTCCAAAAGCACCAGAAAATCAAGAACAACAGCAGGTACCTAAAAATCCTGCAACTGTAAGAAAGTCTACCAGGTTAAGTAGACCCCCTGAACGATTCTCTCCTTCACTGTATTATTTATTGATGACTGATTCTGGTGAGCCAGAATGTTTTGAAGAAGCAATGCAGGTAGAAACTAGAAAGAAGTGGGAGTAAGGCATGGATGAGGAGATGGACTCATTGGTAAGAAACCAGATTTGGGATCTAGTTAAGTTTCCTGTAGAAAAAAAGGGTATTGTAGAATAAATGGGTTTACAGGTTGAAGGAAAAAGATGGAGGAAAGAAGCGGTACAAGGCTAGACTTGTTGTAAAGGGGTTTGCACAAAAGAAAGGTATAGACTTTGATGAAATATTTTCTCCTGTTGTTAAAATGAATTCAATTAGAACTATTTTAAGTCTAGTGGTAGTAGAAGATTTGCATCTTGAAAAATTAGATGTAAAAATGACCTTTCTCCATGGGGATTTGGAGGAAGAGATTTATATGCAGCAGCCACAAGGGTATGAGGTCAAAGGGAAGGAGAATTTGGTTTACAGGTTGAAGAAGAGCTTGTATGGCCTGAAGCAAGCTCTAAGGCAGTGGTATTTAAAATTTGATAAGTTTATGACAGCACAAGGTTATGATAGATGTCATTCTGACCACTATGTTTATTTCAAGAGGCTAGATAATGAAAGATATATTATCTTGTTATTGTATGTGGATGACATGCTTGTTGTAGGGTCTAACATGTAGGATATAAATGTGCTCAAAAGAAAACTAGCTAAATCATTTGTGATGAAGGATTTGGGTGCTGCAAAGCAAATCCTTGGTATGAGAATAACAAGAGACAGGAAAAATCGCAAATTGACATTGTCTCAAGGTGAGCACATAGAAAAGGTGTTGCAGAGGTTTAGAATGCAGAATGCAAAACCAGTCAGCACAACTTTGGCAAGCCATTTCAAACTAAGCAAGCATATGTGTCCAGAGACACAGGAAGAGATAGATTACATGTCCAATATTCCCTATTCATCAGCAGTTGGGAGCTTGATGTATGCCATGGTGTGCACAAGACCAGATATTGCACATGCAGTGGGAGTTGTGAGCAAGTATATGAATAATCCAGGTAAAGAGCATTGGAAAGCAATACAGTGGATTCTCAGGTATTTGAGAGGTACCACTTCTCATGCATTATGTTTTGGAGGTTCAGACACTATTCTACAGGGATATGTTGATGCAGATATGGCTGGTGATAAAGACAACAGGAGGAGCACCATAGGGTATGTGTTCATTGTAGGTGGAACAACAGTAAGTTGGATTTCAAAACTGAAACAGGTTGTTGCACTTTCAACAACGGAAGCAGAGTATGTTGCTGCTATAGAGGCTAGTAAGGAGATGATTTGGTTGCAGAGGTTCAAGGAAGAATTGGGTAAGAAACAGGAGAATAGTAGGCTATACAGTGATAGCCAGAGTGCCATTCATCTTGCAAAGAACTCAATTTTTCAGTCGAGGACTAAACATATAGAACTCAAGTACATCTGTTCTAGATGAAGAACTATTAAAACTGGAAAATATTCACACTAGCCAGAATCTTGCAGACATGTTGACAAAGGGAGTAACCAGAGAGAAACTGAGTTCCTGCTTGGTTTCTGTTGGCCTTAAATCATGAAGGTGAAAAGAAGAAATTTTCCAAGTCCAAGGTCCAGCAAGTGCAGTAGCGGTAGAGTTGCTATGATTAGTCTCCAAGTGGGAGATTGTTAGTTGTGGAGCCTAATCTTCCAGATCCAGAGATATTATTTAGTTGTGATTGTAACCTAGGAGTACTGTACACTCGTTCCCCCTTCCTTGGGATGTGTGTTGGCCAACAGTATTGCGGACCCATGGTATTGGGTTAACCCTAGAATTTTTCCCATGGTATTTTCCCTATAAAAGAGAGCATTGTAAATCGACTGGATATGGTATTTTATTGTACTGGAAGAGAGACTATGAGAGCGTGAAGAGGAAGTGTAGCAGTTTTGCTGTAGGGTGTATCCCTTCATCTTTCTACACTGTAATAAAAGGACTGGAAAATTTATTTGTGGACGTAGCCCATCGTTTGGGTGAACCATGTTATATTTGTGTCTCTTTGTAATGTTTTAATGTGTTCTGCATCTTGTTTATTGATTTAACTGTATATCTGTTATTGCTCTGCGGTCCTGTTTTCTAACATTATTCACACCAGCTAGTACAATAATGTACCTGTTAAGGTTTGTAGAAATCCTAGTAGAATATAGAGATAATGGTGCAATTACAATGGTGAAATACTGTAAAAAAAATAAAAATAATTAAAAGAAAAATCAAACTATGCATGTAGATAACTGAAAAATATAAAGAGTAAACAATGAACATGCATTCACAAATATAAATGGGCATAGTAAATTGTAAACAATTACAATAATAGTAAATAACTTGTATTAGCGTGACTCTTTAACACGCGAGGAGCATATAAAATAATATTTTTCTTTTTATTTAAATAATTGGCATGTACATGGAATGAGAGTACCTTCATAGGACAAGGTCCCTTGCAGCTGTGTAGGAGATCTATCATGGTTCTGAGTGACTTGGTGTCTCCCACATTCTTTCATAATGATGTCAAAGTTCAACTAGGGTGAAATGAGAGTGTCAACAAAGAGTTTGGATCTGAGAGGGAATTCTGACAAAGTGACAGTGCTCAAGTTGGGAATATTATGAATAAGGACCTTCATGTCATATAAATAGGAAAATATTTATAAGGGTTTGGGTTTCCAAACCATGGTGGTTTTTACAACATACTGCTAGTAACTTTTGAATTTGAGTAGGGTTTTCTTTTAATATGGAATTTCCCCTATTTTGGTGGTCATTTTCCCTATTTTGGTGGGATTTCCTATTTTTTTTTCAGGAAAGTGGGGTCCATAATATTATCCTTTTGGTTTTTTGGCATATGAAGGTCCATAATGTTGGGTTTTTTATGGGGAAATTAATCATGTGGGCATGGTAAGTGAAATATGATGTATGAACCAATTTTTTGTGTTAATAGATTGCCCATGATATCATGAGGTCATGATATCATCATATAATCGATGGAAATCATAGAACTTTATCCTCCATAATACAAATGTGATAGTAGTATGGGGAACCAAGGATGGCATTGGAGGGAAGAGCCAAATTTTTGTTGGGATGCAAGGTTGAAATATGCAAATACAACACTCAAAATGGATGAGATACATAAAATCACAAATATATGTATGAGGCAGGAATACCCATGCTTGTATCAATGTCTCAAGACATACAATTAGTGAGGCCTAAAGGGGACCTGAATAATACATAAATAATTGTTGTGTACATCATAGGTGTCTAATAAGGACTCAAATATAGAATTATTATCAAAAGAACTGAGACTGGAAATAATGGCATGCATCTTGACTGCATGGTCACAATAATTGATGCGTTGTTGGATTAGAAGGAGTTTAACAACTCTAAGGACTAAAAAATTGAGAGTTTGAGTGTGGGGGTACAACATGTTGCATATGGAACTAGATACACAGGGAAGCATGAAGGGATTTATAACATTGTTTCCAATGCATCTCATATGTCGCAAGAAACATAATAGTATATGGGTTCCAAAATGAGTCACCAATTTGCTAGAGTCAAGGGACATCCGGGGTCTCCATATAATGATGGGAACAATACCCTGTACAAATATCAACAATGCGGTGATTTAGTTGATTTAGATCATGTGAAAAACAACCATCTAAAAGGGCAATAAGGACTCCCCTAAGATGGTTCGTAGGAACTCATAATTGATGGTGATGAGCCTAAGGTACAGGAACCTTTGGGTCTATCCTCTGGAATAGATGTGTTGATGTCGATAGAGGGAGACCTGCAACTATCAAGGAAATATTCGTTCCTTAATAGGATAATGAGGTATACAACCATATAGTGAATGGAACAAGACATTGGATTGAGACACCATAGGAAGGTACAAGGGCGGATGAGTAATGGGACTCAAACTTCCTTTGTTCATAGTATGAAAACATGGTTGACCTAAAAACATATGAAACTCATCTATGGGGAAGGGAATCATAGCTGGGGTAACTAGGGGGGACTACACTGGGTATAACTACAATGAGATGACCTCATAGGGGAAAAATTTAATCAAGAGGAAAAAAGGGCTCCAAGGGTGACACATCACATGATATTCTGAACAAAGGTGACTAGTAAAGGTGTCATAATGAGGGACTATTACCATATACAAGGGTGCTCAGAATAACTATTTTGGATTTTTTCATGGTTTAATGAGCCTGAATAATGGATATAAACGTTCTCTATATTGTATTGTCCCGTGGATTTCTGGTGAGCTCGAGATAGTCAATGATGGTTGGTGCTTCCATTTTTAGAGAGCCTGAAAACATAAAGAAGAGTCTGAGTGGTATTTTTCATAAATTTAGTCCCCAAAGCTTGAAAAAGCATAAAAGTGTGCAATGGAGAACTCTTCTAGCTGAAAGGGACTAAATTATTCCTTTTTTCAGAAATAGTCCATCCGACCAGAAAAGGGGTAAACTTATATCATACATAAGTTCCTTATTTCCCTTTAATAAGTCTGAAAGGAACAAGAACATTCGACAAATTTTTTATTGTTTAAGGAGTAAGAAAAGAGATTAATAGAAACTTTGTGTTGGGAGTCTAGAAGACAGGCCAATCAAAGACAATATGAAAGAATGCATGAGATTTCTTTTTTAGATGTTGAACTATAGGGATTCCCAATCCTAAGGGGATATGAACGACATGGATGCCAAATGTAGAGGGTACTAAAATAGTTGCCCATGTAAAGGAAGACTCTACTACTGAGCAAAGGAAAGTGCAAAGGGTAGCTGATCTGGGCCACTTATTGGTATAGAGGGGGGTCCTACAAGCTTAATGGGGAAATATTAGAGCAATGCATCAACTTTGTAGAGAGAAAAGATGTCATATATGATAGTTATAAATTTATACCTATAGATGCTGGTGTTACAGATGGGGAGTAGTGTTGTCGACATTACTTGCATATATACACAAAACAAGGATTCTCAAACATAAATGTGTGTTTAGAATATAAAAAATGCATACAAATACATGTATGGTGTGACTCATGTGATGGAACACAAATTAAGGTGGGCCCAAAAATGGTCCAATGTGAATGTCATGATAACAAGAGAAGGTCTCAATAATCATGATCACCACGGAAGACTGATTCTGGTAGTGCAAACACTGCAAAAAACAAACTTCGTATGAATACAAGATGGTTGTGAGAAGGAAAAAGGGCTAGAAGGCCCTACAAAATATGGGGAGCCCACATGCCACCTGTCATTTTCATTGTTTGATTGTTGAGAGTGTGTGGGAGGACTCGAGAAAGAACTATTAATTTTTCCCAACTAGACCGACGATTTCAACTTCTATGACTTCCATATAACTCTTCATCTAATTCCAAACATTTTCATCCATGCATTTTCATGTTTTTATTTATTTTGAGACCCCAATGAACCCTACAAAGGTCTCATGGACAGGTCTATATTTTTGTGGGAATAAGAGTGAATAGGTTGCTCCTTCCAAAGGGAAAAAAGAAACCTAGGTCACACATGTCTAGAATCCAGGTGGAACCTGGGTCAAACCTGTCCTCTGGAGGGGTGTGATCTAGGTCACTTTGTTCCTTAGAATAGGAGATATTGGGTCACCCTGCTCCTCTCTAGAAAAGAGACTTGCTCAAGTGATAACTGGAGACATGCTAGACCTGCAGGATGTCGCAAGTGAAGCAGAGAGAGAGAGAGAGAGAGAGAGAGAGAGGGAGGGAGGGGGCGAGAGAGAGAGAGAGAGAGAGAGAGAGAGATGGACAATCCTTGTGAGAGGATGAAGGATGACTATATTGTGATGGAAATCTTGGATCAACAAATCTTACTAGAGAGAGAGAGAG
Source organism: Pseudotsuga menziesii (assembly GCA_001517045.1). Lineage (NCBI taxonomy): Eukaryota > Viridiplantae > Streptophyta > Pinopsida > Pinales > Pinaceae > Pseudotsuga > Pseudotsuga menziesii. The sequence goes on along the minus strand of LPNX010081783.1, from coordinate 258,565 downwards.
ACAGAGAGAGAGAGAGCGAGAGAGAGAGAGAGAGAGAGAGAGAGAGATGGACAATCCTTGTGAGAGGATGAAGGATGACTATATTGTGATGGAAATCTTGGATCAACAAATCTTACTAGAGAGAGAGAGAGACAGAGAGAGAGAGAGCGAGAGAGAGAGAGAGAGAGAGAGAGAGAGATGGACAATCCTTGTGAGAGGATGAAGGATGACTATATTGTGATGGAAATCTTGGATCAACAAATCTTACTAGAGAGAGAGAGAGACAGAGAGAGAGAGAGCGAGAGAGAGAGAGAGAGAGAGAGAGAGAGATGGACAATCCTTGTGAGAGGATGAAGGATGACTATATTGTGATGGAAATCTTGGATCAACAAATCTTACTAGAGAGAGAGAGAGACAGAGAGAGAGAGAGCGAGAGAGAGAGAGAGAGAGAGAGAGAGAGATGGACAATCCTTGTGAGAGGATGAAGGATGACTATATTGTGATGGAAATCTTGGATCAACAAATCTTACTAGAGAGAGAGAGAGACAGAGAGAGAGAGAGCGAGAGAGAGAGAGAGAGAGAGAGAGAGAGATGGACAATCCTTGTGAGAGGATGAAGGATGACTATATTGTGATGGAAATCTTGGATCAACAAATCTTACTAGAGAGAGAGAGAGACAGAGAGAGAGAGAGCGAGAGAGAGAGAGAGAGAGAGAGAGAGAGATGGACAATCCTTGTGAGAGGATGAAGGATGACTATATTGTGATGGAAATCTTGGATCAACAAATCTTACTAGAGAGAGAGAGAGACAGAGAGAGAGAGAGCGAGAGAGAGAGAGAGAGAGAGAGAGAGAGATGGACAATCCTTGTGAGAGGATGAAGGATGACTATATTGTGATGGAAATCTTGGATCAACAAATCTTACTAGAGAGAGAGAGAGACAGAGAGAGAGAGAGCGAGAGAGAGAGAGAGAGAGAGAGAGAGAGATGGACAATCCTTGTGAGAGGATGAAGGATGACTATATTGTGATGGAAATCTTGGATCAACAAATCTTACTAGAGAGAGAGAGAGACAGAGAGAGAGAGAGCGAGAGAGAGAGAGAGAGAGAGAGAGGGAGGGAGGGAGCGAGAGAGAGGGAGAGAGAGAGAGAGAGAGAGAGAGAGAGAGAGAGAGAGAGAGAGATGGACAATCCTTGTGAGAGGATCAAGGATGACTAGATTGTGATGGAAATCTTGGATCGACAAATGTTACTAAAGTATGTGATGACCCCATTGATGCGCATTAATGATGATCTAGAAATGCCAAGATATTTTACTTAACCAAGCAAGAATTTAAAAGTGAATATGTTATTAATTGCTAAACTTCAATAAGGATTAATACTAAACTTTAAATATAACATACATACATGATGGTGAAATATAAGCATGGATTTCAACCATGAAATTGAAGACAATAACTTGTTAATGGAGGTTGAATTAAGAATTCCTACATTTGCAGGACCACTTTTAGTGTAGCCGATTTATTAATTCTTCAAATGGAATTTAAATAAATAGTTACAACAATTACATGGAGAATCCATGAGTCTAGCATCAGCTTGCATAAATAATAGACACCAATGCGATACCTCAATCATACATGTGAAACACAGTATCTTCAAACACCAATGACCCTCATTGTTTATATTTATATCACTATGCTATGACTTCTTATTTTCATTTCCACTTTTTCTTCTTCCTCTTCTCTCCTTGTCTTGACCAACCTTGTCTGTAACTGTTAAATAGAAGGAATTGACCAATACAAATCTCTGGATAAAGTTCCCAACTTGGCAAAAAAACAATATCAAAGCCCATAATGTCATGAAGGATAATATTTAATATCCCTGATATGATATCAGATCATAATATTAACTCTATTGCTGATATAATTAAAATGTGAAATAAAATTTTACATTGAGACCAATCACTTTCTTTATTGAAGGCAACACACAGGCAATACTAGCAAAACTTGGAATGACAAAGGTCTAAGGGAAGAAACCAAAGTACAGGTTTTGAAAGAGAGAGTTCATATCCCTAATAACATGGAATTTGGTCCATTTTAGGTTTTGAACATCAGCTATGTTGAAGTCTACTCCCAGGCTTCTGGGTGTCCCATTAACCGGTGCAAACTAAGATTGAAAAATAACTTCCAATAAACCAAGGATTATGGAAAGATCAGATAAATTATAAGTCATGTATTCGGCATAAAATAACATTTTAACTGGTTTGGAATAGATCTAAAATAGTTTGAGGAAGTTTGGGGTGGTTTGGAAAAAAACTAGTAATTTGGCACGGGGAAAGCCTGCGCAAAAGTGGCCACTCAAACATATTACGACCCCAAAAAATTCCTAATATGAGAGTTAGGTTGGGTTTTGGGGTGAATTTAAAACCTAAAACAACTTACAGAACACTATATGGGTTTACAGATCATCAATAATACTAAAAACTGTAAACGAGTCAAAATTGACTAGTCAATGAGAAAGGGTACGTAAATACTGATAAATTTTGAATATGACTTTTATCAGACCTGAAAATAATGATCCACGGAGATTTATATGACATATATTAGGAATAATATAACTCATATATACTTTTCATGGTCCTTACATCATATTTATTGCATCAAATTGACAAAAGTCCCATTAAATGGGAATTATAAGACTTGTCTCATGAAAGTTCAGCATGATGGATCTTTTGGAAGAAATTAGTACTATGATACAAATATCATAACATGATGATGGATACAAGAATATTAGAAGAATATTTGAAGAGATGATCTCCTCAAATAGTGTCAAAGCTGAGAATTGGAGGCTTGGAACTAGCACCCGACACCTTTCTGAGAGAGTAAGTGAAGCTTCCTTCACTCAAGCTTGTCTTAAATGGATGAATGGATGCTAGAAGAGCTCAATATGAATCTTAGATGGTTTCTCCTTTGCCACTGTGTGATCTGCACTAAGTAACGGAAGAGGAGAGAAGATAAGGGAATGGAGACTTGGGGTGCATCACCCAAGGGGACTAAGGCTCATCACTCATACTTGAAGCTTAGCTTCACTCAACACCAAAACATAAACAATACAAACTAATAAATGGAGTTAAAAGCATACTTAAAGAAACCTTGAGTGACTTTTTAAGCAATTTATCCACTTGTTGGGAAATTTACCCACCTGCAAACCCTTACCCTAAGCCAAGAGTACGCCCCTCTTGAGGAATTTAGTAAGTTCAAAATAGGATGATGTTTCCTTGCTTGCATCACTCAACCCAAAGTGGAAATTCACCCTACTTGAGAAAAAAATTCCTTATTTATGATTGGTGATGTTTTCTTGCTTGCATCCTTTAACCAAAATGGAAACCGCACCCCGCTTGACCAAAGTTTCCTCCTTTTGCACTGATTTATTTCCTACACTTTTTGCTTTTGAAACTTCCTGCTTTTCCTTGCTTTTGACAGTTTCCATCTTTTTATGACAGATTTCTTTTGCGAGTTTTCTTGATAGTTTCTATTAATCATCCAAGGCAATTTGACTTTCCTAATGCACCCTCCGAACCTGGAAATTGATTCCCACATGTATTATTTTCATATTAATTAAATATTTACACATAAATAATCCATAATTTGAAATAAATTTAGTACATGCCTCCTTAATATGAAATAATCAAAATTCCCTAGGTAATTTAATTAATTCAACTTTTGAACCCCTAGGTTCTTTACAAGGTCAACACTTTCAATGTCCTTCCAGGAAGGGACATTACAGCCTCCGCTCCCAAGTCTGCTTGTCCTCAAGAAGAAGCAATCTAGGGTGCTACAAAATTCGTTCACCCAAATAAGTATTCCCCCATGTAGGAGAACTGGAACATGATACCACATAGATGAACTCATGTGAAGAAAGGTTGAATTTCTCCATCAATCAAACATGTAAATATCCTCCAAAGACAAGAAATGGCAATGTCCCATTGCTTGCATTGCATCCCCTTTAGTGAGAATTCCTTCCAATACAACTCCTTAGACAAAAGTATGTTTGGATCCCATTTCCTCAACTGTAAGTATCCGAATTTTCCTGACGCTTTTGGAAATTTGTCATTCTCAGAAATGCCAGGGTCCCAACATCTCAACGACATCCTCCCAAACATCAGTAACCACCATAAAAATTTGTCATCACAAAAAATGAAAGTGAGGATGTGGAAAAGATACCACCACACTAAAAATTGAAAACTCTCAATGAAAAATTGAATAAATGTGATATTTTCCCACCCAACATAAAATTCCTTATGTGTCTTATGCACACCAACATCGAAGCTCACAATTTTGTTGTTGCAATGACATAGGTGTGAGTCCCATGTCCCAAGACAATTATAGGAATCCTCCAACAACCATAGATGTCCATGTTGCTCACATAATATGTAGGATGTGTCTGCTAAAAATCCCTTGGTGTAAGAAAAAGGTACACCCTCCAAGGTGATTAACTCCAACAAGTACCTACCCATCCCCGCCATTGATGAACAAATCCTCCAATTGTCAGGTCAATATGGGAATCTTATTGCTTTCCCATGTGCACAATCCAAATGGCTCAACTCTCTTCCACTAGTCATGCAATCACCACCATGAATGGAGGGATCAAATATAGTAAATGGATGCATTTTCTGCTACTAATAAGGGGGTGTTTCTCTCATCAAATCATCATGAACTCCTATGGGAGCCTCCTGCTCCTCATGTGGAAACAACGAGGAAAACCCCTTCACCCAATTTTCATCCCCACCTGATGTGGCTGAAATAGAAGTGTGGGGTGAAGAACTATGAACCAACTCTTTGAAATACCCATCCATCAAGATAATGGATGCAAAAATTCCTACATTGGTTGGCTAAGTGAAAGCGTGATCATGAAATTCATTCAAAACTATGCAATAGTATTCTAAGGGAAATTCATAATTTCTTTGGCGGTGAACAAGTTCCTGGTCTTCATTTTTCTTGTCCTCAAACTCCTCAAGAAAAAGGAAAAAAAAATGCACCTCATGTGCATGTGTATGGGAAGTATCTAATGGATGAAAAATAATTCTTTTTTGGGTGTTCACATGTCATATCAATTTCAGTCATAACAAAAAATTTGTTACAGAAATAAAAGAATTTTTTACCTCCCAAAGTATTCATTTCAATGATGTCTCTATCCACCCAATCAATGGATGAATAAGGAATTTTATCTTTTGATCCATATGGAATGTTATAAACTACCTCCTCTGGTAAAGAATCTACCACCCATAAGGGAAGCTCATGAGGTTTCCCTTTCAAGGCCTGGATGTCAAACAAACCACTACTGATGCAAGAAATTATAGTGCATCATTGATCCTCTATTTTAGTGACATACTTATCTATCCAATCCATGAATATATAACCATATTTTTTTGTTGATTCAATTGGCATGTCCTTAGCCATATTTCCCATAGCTAATAACACTTCATCCTTCCTCTCAATCTCAATGAGTGCTTGGCTAAGATTTTATTCATTATAGCTTTTCACAAGCATCTGCAAATCTGCTCCTTCCTCATGTTTGTCCTCCACATGAGATTCCTCCAGCACATCCAAAGTAGTTCCTAGCATGTGCACATGGTTATTTTCCATGAAATATGGGGTGTGTGGTACATTCAACTCCCTTTGAATTTGATCAATCTACACCCTTGACTCTTGGATAGCTTCTCAAGTTCTCTTCAAAGAATCATATGTAGCCTCCCATTTGCTATCGAGCCTTTAAGACTCTTTTGTTTCCTTCTTGAATGCATAATGGTACATTTCAGCCACCATGAGTAGGTTTTCACATCCCCACCCCTCTACTCGGCGGAGAGGACGCGACCATTACATAACTGCTAGCTATTCTGGGCATTTTAGCCCCATGAACACAATATAAAAATGCAATGAAATAAAAGCATACACAGATGCATAAATGATTATCAAACAATGGAATCAAATTCATTCATTCACAACATTTAACATGTTGATATTGATTTATAAAAAAATGCAGCTGCAAGGATTTAAACACAAGAATACTTATCTTAGAAAAATCTTGTCCCGCAACCAGCTACATCACTACAACATTCCACCCAACCATAAGCCAGTGTGCTCATCAATATCTTAGCAACACTGCCACCCCTGAGCTGGGAATCATTTTCACAAGGAATAAGGGGAACACTAGCAGGCTCACACGTAGCTAAGGATACACAAAACTCAGCCAAGCCAACACAGTTGGGTTTATCAGGCTATACAGGAGCTGGAAAGGATAATTGGTAAGTTAGTGAGCTCAACCAAAGAGCTATGGACACCTACACTGGAACTAGCATGAATTATAAAACATCTACATGCCCAGCACAAGGAAGCATCCCCTTCTATGCTATATAGTCTCTCGGGTGATGCCTTCCCTTCCAGTGCTATTCAGGGAGTGTAAAGAAGAAATCTAGCCCTCTAGCTCTGTCTGTGAGGCTCCTACACACACTAGGTTTTTCAAGCAAGATCATACCCCCTTTCCACTCCAAAGACAGTCCAAAGAAAAACAACCATATACACACAACAATAACAGCTCTAGGACTGAAGGGAGAACATTGCAGAGACCAAAATTGGGTATGGAAAATGGGTAAAAACAACTCAGACTGTGCCAGTCAATTTCTAGAGTCGTTTATGGCCCTAACGTGGCCAAAATGACTCACAGCATCCCAAAATTCATGGAGAGGATAAAACAATCTCCCAACCTGGGTAAGATGAAGATCACGGCCCCTTCCAAACTAAAGGAAATCATACACACAGACCAAAAATCGAGAAAGGAGAATGCAGAACGTGAATGTTTGCCTGAGGCCAAGCTTCCTCCTGCATGAGTGTCGAATGTCGTTCTCTACCCATGTGAGGATATGAGTGTGAACTGCCTCTTTGGGGCATGTGTGCGGTCAAAGGATTGACAGTCTTGCCAAAGATGATGGCTGCCCCTGCATTCATCTCCCAAGGGAAATAACTACCCAACCAACTCATGGGGAATTAATTTGGGTTGGTGAATAAGACAAAGGAAGGTAGATGGTTCAGATGGGTTCTCCTCTTGACACATGGATTTTCCCCAATGTCCCCAAAGGTTAAACATCCCCCTCCCATCCTTAGGAATCATGCCCCCATCTCTTTTAATGTTGCATTGACATAGCTGGTTGTGGGTATTTTAATTAAAATGCATATGTACATGGTGTCCATAATTATAATGTGCTTGGATAGCACAAAATACCATCGGAATTGATTTTAATTGTCGAAACATAAAAAGATAAATCAATGGTGGGGATTTTTCCTTTAGCTCCACACCACGATTAATTACAATATATACATCATATACATTTAATGCAGTTGGGGTCAAAACTGGGGTGTTACAGAGATGATCTCTATCAGATAGTAAGTTCATATAGTTCTTCTTCATCTTGACTATGCCTTCTTTAAGTGCTATGCACTCTTCCAGAAAGTATTCTCCTTCCATTTCTCCTCTATAAGCTTTCTAAAAACATCTTGTCACTAAGGAATTGATGTCAACAGGGTTTTTCATGGCTTCCATAAGCTTCTCTTTGTCCTCCTTTAGTGATCCCCTCAGATGATGTGGCTCACAAATAATATCCTCCACCAATATTTTTCCTTCCAATGGTTGACACATAAGGACATGTTTATTGTGGCATGTATCCACAACACATACTTCATTTTCAACACACTGGTAAGCTTTTGAATCTTCTGCAAAATCACTTCCATGATATGAAGTGGAGGGTATCTCTGAAAGTTGTAATGAAATGTGATCTTAGCACAGATTATAAAGTATATCATACCTTGGCATTTCACCTTCCTCGCCTTTATGTAGGGGAACTATGGTGGCCTTCTCTTCCACCAAATTCTCTGGTTCACACACAAGTGGTGCAACCTTGTCTTCTTCTTCATTATATGGCTCAAGAGGTGAACGTAAATCGGATTTATGAACTTATTTTGTATCTGATCCAAAATATGTCTCACCACCCTTATATGAACCAACATCCTTAGGAGTGATCTGGAACTCACCCACAAAGAGGATGGAAGTGCATTTATCTTCCCTTTCTTCTCCCATGCAGTCTCCTTGTAGTGACTTGCATTCCAACTAATGGATCTCTACCTCTAATTCATTTCTATTCTCCTTGAAGAAAATTGAGACTTATTCATCTTGAGTGGTACTCAGCTCATAACTTTTGGAATCTCTATTTGAATAAAAATCAAACATTCTCATAATGCTTGGCCAAGCATATGGATTTGATGAATCTTCACCTTTTGCTCCTCTTTCTTATTTACTCACAGATTTGGAGCAATTTGGTTACTCACAGATTTGGAACAATTTGGTTCCTATATGGATGATTTTTTTCTCTTGAAAGAATGCTCATTGGCACTCTAAAGCAAAAATCCATACTTGAGATAGACATACTCCTATAAAGTCATGACTGCACCAATATTCTTTCCCAAAGCTAGATACTCCTTGTAACAGTGAGGCATGTTTTCACATGCTTCTATCGTCTTTGTGAAGTATTTATTAACAATGAGAGAATCATATCTGATCTCTTCTCTATATAACGACCAAATTACTTCATTATCTTCATCTCTTGGTAGGCCTCCATCAACATAGATTATTTCTTCTTATTCACACAGCTCATCATAGTTTTCATCGGAGTTATAGGACATGGTTACAACTTTATTTACTTTGAGAGAGTAATTTCCATGGGAGTGAAGGAAAGTGATATGATACCACTGTAATATCCCTGATCTGATATCAGATTAGAATATTAACTCTACTACTGATATAATTAAAATGTGAAAAAAATGACATTGAGATCAATCACTTTCTTTATGCAAGGAAATATGCTGGAAATACTAGCAAAAATGGGAGTGACAGAGGGATAAGGGAATCAACCAAAGAATGGGTTTTTATTGAGAGAGTTCATATCCCTAAGCATATGGATTTTGGGCCCTTTTAGGTTTTGAACATCGGCTATGCTGAATTCTACTCCTAGGATTATGGGTGTCCCAATCAGTGCAAACTGAAATTGAACAATCACTTCCAATAAACCACCAATAAACCAAGGATTATGGAATTATAAGATAAGTTATCAGTCATGTATTAGGAAAAAAATAACATTTTAATAGGTATGGAACATATATGAAATAGTTTGAGGAAGTTTGGGGTGGTTTGGGAAAAAACTAGTAATTTGGCCAGGGGAAAGCCCATGCAAATGTGTCCACTCAAACACAATACGAACCCAATGAATTACTGATATGAGAGATATTTTTGGTTTTTGAGTGAATTAAAAACTTACAACAACATACATAACATTAAATGGGTTTACATATCATCAATAATACTAAAAACTGTAAAACTAGTCAATGATCAAGGGTACATAAATAATGATAAATTTCGAATCTGAATTTTATCAGACCTGAAAATAATGATCCAAATAGATTTATATGACATATATTAGGAATCATATAAATTGGGTATATTTTTCATGGTCCTTACATCATATTTAATGCATCAAACTAGCAAAAGACCCATTAAATGGGCATTAGAAGACTTCTCTCATGAAATTTCAGAATGATGGCTCTATTAGACAGAGTTATTCTAGTAATATAGAGATCATAACATCATGATGGAGCTGATAATATCAAAATAATATCTTAATATATGATCTCCTAAAATGGTGTCAAAATTGAGAATTGGAGGCTTGGAACTAGCACCTGACATCGATTTGAGAGTGTAAGTGAATATTCCTTCACTGGAGCTCGAATTCAATGGATGAATGGATGCTATTAGAGATCAAGTTGAATCTTATATTTATGCTCCTTGGACACTATGTGATTTTCACTAATGAATGGAAGAGGATAAAAGATAAGGGAATGGACACTTTAGGCGCATCACCCAAGGGGACTGAGGCTCGTCACTCAGACTTGAAGATTAGCTTCACTCAACACCAAAACATAAACAATAAAAAATGATAAATTGAGTTGGAATCATCCTTAAATAAACTTGAGTGACTTTTTCAGCAAGTCATCCACCTGTTGGGAAATTTACCCACTTGCAAACCCTAACCATAAGCCAAGAGTGTGCCCCTCTTGAGGAATTTAGTAAGCTCAGTAATAGGATGATGTTTCTTTTCTTGCATCACTTAAACTAAAATGGAAATTTGACCTCCTTGAGAAAAAAATTCCTTCTTTATGATTGGTGATGTTTCCTTTCTTTCATCCTTTCACCAAAATGGAAACTACGCCCCCCCTTGACCAAAGTTTCCTGCTTTTGCACTGATTGATTTTCCTACACTTTATGCTTTTGAAACTTCTTGCTTTTACTTGATTTTAATAGTTTCCATACTTTTTTGACAGATTGTTTTTTCCAATTTTCTTAATAGTTGGTATTTGTCATCCAAGGCAAGTTGACTTTCCTAATGCACCCTCCTAACATGTAAACTCATTCCCATGTGTATTATTTGCATATTAATTAAATATTTACACATAAATAATCTAGAATTTGAAATAAACTTAGTACATGCCTCCTTGTATGAAATAATCAAAATTCCCTAGGTAATTTAATTAATTCAACTTTTGAACCCCTAGGTGCTTAACAAGGTCAACACTTTCAATGTCCTTCCAGGAAGGGACATTACATAAGAATCCTTGCCTAAATCAAGAGTAAAATGGCATGAAATGAGGATCAAATACAAATATCCTCATCCAAAATATATCCAAATATGGATAATCAAATCCACAGTCGAAATATATAGACTAACTAGATCTGTTGATCTTTCTATCATCAAAAAATCCAGACCATCGATCTGCAATTCGTTGTTCTGACACCGACTGTCTGATGTTGATTTGACAATGCTGACTTTTTGATGCCGACATTCTGAAGTCAAGTTTTTGATGCCAACTTTCCAATTGTTCTGACCCCAACGTCAAAGGTCAGTAGTTGGCGTTGGCAATCCAATCAGCAAAAAAATACAATCTATCTCTTGACTTCTGACTACTAATGTCGAAGGTTGGTAGTTGTCACCGTAAACCAACAACCAACAAAAAGCATGTAGACTTTCAACTCCCGACTACTCCATGCCAAAAACTTCAAACTGACATAACTTTTTCATTTAAAGTCCATATTTGAAAAAATGGGTATTGTCTCAAAGATCTCGGTGAGTACTATACAATTGTAACCTTCCTTAATCATTTTGAAAAATAAAAAATTCAATCAAATTGTAGATAATCCTCGATCAAACCTCCTCACTGAAATATTTTGGACCACCAAAATCTTGAATTTACTCAACAACTGAGTGAGGGTATAGTTCCCTCACCTTTCTATACTCTATCCATTGTGCTTTTTTTGGATGCATTCCTTTAGAACCACATGAAGTTATTCCACCTCTCCCCTTCATAAAATCTGTACTATTTTGTCAAGAATGTTGTCCTTCTACATATCATTTAGGCAGTTAGGTGCAAATTCATCAATAGGTGGAACATGGAAATCCTCCTGTTAATCCATGATGATAGGAGGTTAATACAATTTCAAGTTTTCCACATTCTCAATGGAATACATATTCATGTATGTAGGTAAATCTAACCAGAAAGCATTATTAATAACTTATTCCAAAATTGTGAAGGGTGCATATCACAATGGTTTAAGCTTTTTACCTTCATCTTGAAGTCAATATTTGCTAATATGAAACCATACATGATCACCTGCCTGGAAATCATGATCCACTCGATGTTGGTCATGCATGGAATTGTATTTGACTTAGAGCTTTTCCAACTGCTCTTGACTTGCATGGTGAATCAACTAGATCTCCTAGATGAACTTTAAGTCCTTGTCTGCATCAACCTATCCATCTCCCACGAAGTTGATCTTAAATTTTAGCATCTTTTAACCATTACTTTGCATTTGAATTTGCATGTTAAATACTCATAAAACAAGCTTAATAATAGAAATTTTAAATGGTTTAAATCGATCACAAAGAAAATAAAAACAGATATGCAAACCAGAAATAGAAGACACAACTGATAATGGAGTTCACCCCTCCTAGGCTATGTCTCCTGGCCACTTCCAATGGGAAGGTTGGTCTATTAAGTCTTCAAAAGATTACAATTGAGTATTCTGGAAACACTTCAGAATTATGTTTGTTAGAAGAAGAAATAAACAACACCACTGAATTCCTTCTGAAATTCTGAGAAAAAATGAGTATAAAATCGAATATATTTGCATCATACCTCCTCTGGCATGAAAAAAAAGAACACCCTTTACCCCAACTTGTACTGAATTGTACTTTGTCTCCTCAGGAACCATGCACATTAATGTATGTACTCACCTCGAGATATGTTCCCATGCCATGTCTAGGAAACTGTTTCAATTGTTGTGCACTGAACTCCAAATTCGTCCTCGTCACTAGTTAATTCATGGTTTTTATAAGGTTAAAAACTTGGTTTTTGGGTCGTGGGCCATAGACCACATGCCCTTTTTGAGCCCTGAATCTTCATGCCAGCTCTTAAGTAAATTATGCAGATCCCTGATACGCATCATTGTGATAGTCTATTGGTTAAGGCATGCGAGTAGGGAGCATAGGTCTTGTGGTCAAACCCAGGTGCCTCTCCTCCTCTCACACATTTTGAATGGTGGCTTATACTATAAAACTCCATTTTATAATAAAGTTTGGTGGATATGGATATGGTTTGATATAATTATAAGGCTTGGTATAACTTGAAATGTGGCGCATTTGATATATAACATGTTGTATTATGGTTATGATATGGTTCACGGTGGTATATTTGCACCATATTATATGGTTTGTTTGTAGGTATGCTCCATGTTGATATAAATGGATAGGATTCCAACTATATGGTTTATAACATACAACTTAAATGGGGGCCTTGGTGTTGGCATGGGGTCAAAGGATTTGCCATTGGCCCATCCCATTTTTTTTAATTTTCAAACCTTTCAACCATAATAATATTTATTTCAATGGAGCTTAAGGTGAAATTGGTGGAGGTATCGGGTTCAATTCCCAAAGATCCAACTCATATAACCTATAAACCGTATTTTTCACCATATTTAACATATTTAACCTTCATTGTCGAAACTTCAAATGCTGACAACTTCTGCATCCTGAGGTTGTTTTGTAGGAAACGACCTTCGTTGGAAAGATGATGATGAGATATTTCATAATGTAATCTTTTATTTTCATTTTGAATACTTTAAATTTGATCAACTTTGAGATGATCTACCTGGATCAAACCTTTCCACTGGGAAGCTTTTGGGCCACCAAAAGCATGAAATCATTCATAAAATATGTGAGGGTACAAATCCCGCACTCTTCTGGTCGATAAACATCTTGCTTTGCTTGGATGCATTCCTTTTATCTCCACACAAAGAAACTACATGTCTCCTCTTCGTGAAGATATGACTTTCTTGTCCAGTATTATATCTTCCTGAAGTTCTTTGAGATACTCAAAAGAAAACTCATCCACAAAAGGTGCTTGAACCTGTACATATTGGTCTAGAATCATAGGTGGCTCATACAGTTTCAAGTTTTCCACATTAAGAACTAAATACATTTGCATATAAGGAGGTAATTCTAACCGGAAAGAATTATTACCGACTTTGTCCAAAATTGTAAAGGGACCATACCTGATAGGTTTCAACTTTCTACCTTCACCTTGGAGTCGATCTTTGTTGATATGAAGCCATACTCAATCACCAATTTGGAAATGATGATCTATGAGATGCATTTGGTGTCGTTCTTTGTATTTGGCCTAACTTGATTCCAACTATTCCTACACTGCTTGATGAATTAACTAGATTTGCTGAATAAACTTCCGAGCTTTATCCACATCAACCCGTCCACTTTCCACTGTATCTTTCCCAAAAACAAATTCTAAAGGATACTTTGGCAAGTACCCAAAACATGTCTCAAATGGATACTTCTGAGTATAAGGGTGCATAGCTTTGTTGTAGGTATGTTGTACATAATGCAACTATTCATCCCAAAGCTTGGGATTCTTAGCACAATACCCTCAAAGAAGATGTACCATGGTTTAGTTGACCAGTTTAGTTTGATCGTCAGTTTGTGGATGAAATGTTGTGCTTTTCTTCATCTTTGTGTCCATAATTTCCCATAAATATTACCAAAATTTCCCAAGAAAGTGGGAATCTCTATTAGAAATAATAGAAGTAGGAAGTCCAAAATGGACCCGTACATTTTTAAAGAACAAATGAGCAGTCTTCTCAGCTATGATCTAATTTTTACAAGGCATGAGTATACACATTTTACTGAATCGGTCCACAAAAACATACATACAGTCATGTTCTTTTCTAGACATTGGTAAACCTCCTACAAAATCCATGAAAACACTATCCCATGTATGAGAAGGAACTAGAAGTGTAGTGTACAAGCCTAACTTTATGTTACTTGGTTTACTTGTTGCACACATAACAAAACCTTTTACATATTTGGACATTGTATCATTCATTCGAGGTCAATAACAAAACTTTTGTAATTGTGCTACAATTTTACCTACTACAAAATGTCTTGAAATGGAAGAAGTGTGAGCTTATCTTATCACATGCACTCTTTCACTTCGTGGAATACAAATTTTACCAAGATGATACCAAAACTTGTCATTGATATGATAGTTCAATTCTTCATTCTGATAGCCATGCCTTAGTGATTCATAAACTTCTTTGAAATCTTCATCCTTAGTATATTATTCAACATAACTTGCATGAACTAAAGGACTTTGTTGAATGACAATAGAAGAATTTGTTGGAGGCCTAGATGGCATATTTGCAACTTTGTTAAGAATTCCTTTCTTATACTTAATAATCAAATTATATTTTTGTAAAAATCCCATCCATATGAAATGCCTTGATTATTGTAGCTTAGTTTGTGATTGTAAATATTGTAGTGGTTGATGATCAGTATGTATGATTTTTTCATTACCCATTAGAAAATGTTTCCACTTTTTAACACTTTGTACTAATGCATACAACTCATTGTCATAGGTTGTATTGTTGATTATTGTTTTAGAGAAAGTTTTAGAATGATAGCATATTGGTTTTTTATGTTGCATTAAGACTACCCCCATTGCATATCCACTAGCATCAGTTTCTATCTCAAATGGTTGTTGTAGATCGGGTAGTGCATGTACTGGACTTGCATTGATTTTTTATTTCAGTGTGTCAAAGGAGTTTTGTTCCTTGCCTTCCCATTGAAATACTTTGTTCATGCTTGTCAAAGAATGTATAGGATAAGCTATGAAGGATAAGTTCACAATGAAATTACTCCAGTATTGGGCTTCTCCCAAAAAGCTTCTTACATCTGTTACATTATTCGTCTTAGGCTAGTTTACAATGACCTCAACTTTGGAGGGATCAATATTCAATTCACCACCGCCTACAATGTAACCTAGGTATACTAAAGATGTTTTTCCAAATACACATTTAGACATCTTTAGGTATAATTTTTCCCTTACAAGTACATCCAATACCGGTTTAACATGCTTGACATGCTCTTCCCAAGTTCGATTGAAAATCAGAACATCATCTAAGTAGAATATAACAAAATCATCAATGAAAGGTCTAAACACATCGTTCATCACCCTCATAAATGTTGTGGGTGCATTACAAAGCCCAAAGTGCATCACCATCCATTCATACAATCCTTGTTTGGTTTTAAATTTTTTTTTCCAAAAATCATTGTCATGAATACGGATTTGATGATAGCCACATCTTAACTATAACTTAGTGAAAAAGATTGCATTCCTTAATTGATCTAAAAGATCATAAATTCGAGGAAGAGGATACCTGTTCTTTATTGTAATTATGCCCAGTTCCCTGTAATCAACGCACATACGCCATGTGCCATCTTTATTTGGCACCAAAACAATTGGTGAACCACACAAAAAGGAACTTGGTCAAATTTACCCTCTCCCAATCAATTCCCGAACCTGTTTCTTTATCTCTACATTCTCAACAATGGAAGACATATACATACCAATATTAGGAAGAGGTACATCTTGCAATAATTGAATTCATGTTGAATTTCCCTTTTAGGAGGTAGTCCTTTAGGTTCTTGAAAAAAAATATCATAATCATATACCACCTTTATCAAGTCCTTTTTAAGTATAGGATCACCACCTTTAAAGGATTCAGTTTGTTCAACATCTTTTGCTTTTACTATCATAAGCACAAAGTTATTACTTGCATTTATTAACCTCTTCATTTGATTTGCAGAAACTAAAGAAAGATTAGTTTTCATGCGATGTGCACGAACAATATATTCAATACCATCCTTAGTGAGCTTATATATGTTATCTTCCCTATAAAATATAGCCTTCCTATCATACAGATATGGAGTACCCAACACAATACCACATATATCCAATGGAAGCACATCTAGATCTACCTTATCCACAAATCCAAAAGTGATGGAAAACCTAATTTTACACTATTTTGTAACTTTTAATTGTGCATTATCACATACCCATCCAAGTGGATATGGATTAGGGTGTAACTTAGTTTCCAATTGTAATTGCTTAACAATTTATTCTGAAATGAGGTTTGCTTGTGATCCACTATCAAAAATAGTATCAATTTGTGTATGTTTGGAGATTACTCTAATATGAAATAAATCACTCCTCTTTCTTTCATCAATGACAGGTTCATTTCTTGAAACATAACAAGAAGGAATTTTACTGTGAATACTTGTAGCAACCACCTTAGTTTCATCGCCAGAGACTGACCCCAAATCATGTTGGATTGTTGTTGCAGTAGTCTTTTTGTCTTCTTTATTCCAAAAATTCTCAGGCTTGAGCTCTAGATGAAGTTTCCAGCATTTGGAAGCATCATGACCTTTCTTCTGGCAATGAGTAAAAGTAGGCTTAGCTCCTTGCTTCTTCACGGTAGTTGTGTGTTTACCTTTTCCCTTACCTTTTGACTTGTTTTCATCAGGTTTGAAAGGTTTCTTAGAAAATTTATCTTTGGTATTCTTCCCCTTCGTCTCTATGTGAGTTGCTTGAACACACACCTCATCAAGGTTAGTCAGGTTAAACACCAATATCATATGATGTAAACAACTATGCAATCCTCCTATGTATTTGAGAAGAGTTTCTAGGGTGTAGAGAGGTATACCAAGTATCCATGCTCTTTTTCAAAATTCTTGTGTGTAATCTTGCACACTTTGTCCCTTACCTTGCCTCAGATTTTTCCAATCCATCATAGCTTGATGCATATACCCTAATGGATAGAACTAATTTTTTTAGTGTTGAAGTGAACTAATACCAAGAGGAGATATTTTTTCCTTTTGTGGCAATATCCTCTTGAGTCCTACTCTCCCACCAGATGAGAGCAGTCCCTCCAAGTCAGAGAGAAGGAAACTGAATCTTAATGTTATCTTCATTAAACCTTTGAATCCTACAATAAACTTCAATTTGACGGATCCAATTGTCCAAATTTTCAGCATTAAACTCTCCATTATACATAGGTAATTCAAACTTAATATCTAGCTTTAATTGAGGCACATTAAGGTCAATTTTTCCATTTTGCTTTTCAAATGGAGAATTTAAAGATAAAGAACCATTAATATAAGGCAGAGAATATGGTGGGAATTCAGGAGGTTACCCGCCACCTACTTATTTTTTAACTTTCGCATGAGATGGACCTCCTTGTTCACCTCTCTTTCAATATTGATAGAGCTCCTCTACCATCATTTGCATTCTCATGAAATCTTTTAGAAAGTGCCCTTCAGATGGGATAGAAGAAACTCTTTCTCCTCCTTTTGGTGAAGACATTCTCCCTCTTATTGAACCAATATCTGGATCAAACTCTTCAAGTTCTCCTTCGCCACATTGAAGCCTATATCTTGTTAAGATAAACTCACAATTCAATGGTTATATTTCTCTGATACCAAACTTGATCTAAAATTTCAGGATCTTTTAACCATTAATTTGCATTTGAATTTGCATGTTAAATATTCATTAAAACAAGCTTAATAACATAAATTTTAAATGCTTTAAATCGATCACAAAGAAAATAAAAATAGATATGCAAACCAGAAATAGAAGACACAGTTTATAACGGAGTTCACCCCTCCTGGGATAAGTCTCTAGGCCACTTCCAGTGGGAAGGTCGATTTATTAAGTCTTCAAAATATTACAATTGAGTGTTCTGGAAACACTTCAGAATTCTATCTATTAGAAGCAGAAATAAATAAGACCATTGAATTCCTTGCAAAATTATGATAAAAATGAGTATAACTCAAATATATTTTCCTGAGACCTCCTCTGGCATGCAAAACAAGAACACCCTTTTCACTGCATGTACTAACTATACTTCCATGCCTCGATAATCACACACATTAATGTCTGTACTCACCTTGGGATGTGTTCCCATGCCTTGTCCTAGAAACTGTGAAAATTGTTATGCACTGGACTCCGAATTCCTCCTAGTCACTAGTTAATTCATGGTTTTAATAAGGTTAAAAACTTGGTTTTTGGGTTGCTAGCCATAGGCCACGTGCCCTTTTTTATCCCCCAATCTTCACACCAGCTCTTAAACAAATATTGAAGATCCCTCTTACGCATCATTGTGATATCCTATTGGTTAAGGCGTGGGAGTAGGGGAGAAGAAGTCCTGGATTCAAACCTGTGGGCCTCTCCTCCTCCTGCACATTTTGAATGGTGCCATAAACTATAAAAATCCACGTTATAGTAAATTTCGACGAATATGGATATGGTTTGATATATGGATAAGACTTGGTATAACCTGAAATGTGGCACATTTGATATAAAACACGTTGTATTATGGTTATGATATGGTTCACAGTGGTATATTTGCACCATATTAAATGGTTTGTTTGTTGGCATGCTCCACATTGATATAGTTGGATATTATTCCAACTATATGGTTTATATCATACAACTTAAATGGGGGCCTTGTTGTTGGCATGGGGTTGGGCACTATGACCTTGGCCCCTCCCCATTTTTTTAATTTTAAAACCTTTCAACCATAAAAATATTTATGCCAATGAAGCTTAAGGTGACCTTGGTGGAGGTCTTGGGTTAAATTCCAAAGATCCAACCCATATAACCTATAAACCATTTTTTCACCATTTTTAACCTTCATTGTCGAAACTTCAAATGTTGACAACTTCTGTATCCAGAGGTTGTTTCTCACGAAACTAACTTTGTTGGAAATCCACTGATGATCTCTTTCATCCTATAATCTTTTATTTTCATTTTTAAGACTTTAACTTTGATCGACTTTGATGAGATCCACCTGGATAAGGAGTCATTCCCAAACATAAACTCTAAAGGAGACTTTTGTAACAACTAAAATACATCTAAAATGGAGTATTTTGTATTGAAGAGTGTATTTCATAGTTGTAGGCATGTTGAATATATTGCAACTGTTCATCCCAAATCTTAGTATTCTTAGAACAATACACACAGAGCGGATGTATCACTATTTGTTTGATTACTTCAATCTCACCATTGTTTTGTGGATGAAATTCAGTTCTCTTCTTCAACTTGGTGTCCATAGTCCCCCACAAAGTTGACCAAAACTTCCCAAGGAAGTGGGAATCTTGATCAGATACAATGGAAGTGGGTAACCCAAAATGAACCCATACAAACAAGAATATTAATTGAGCAGTCATGACCTGCTTTTTACAAGGCATTAAAATGCACATTTTACTTAATCCACCCACAACCACATATAAGTAATCAAGACATTTCCTAGACATAGGTAACCCTTCCATGAAATCCATAGACACACTTTCTCATGGACAAGAAGGTACATGGAGTGGACTGTACAAGCCCAATTTTCTATTGCTTTGATTACTTGTAGAACACATAACACATACATTTCCATATTTGGACATAGTTTCATTCATTCAAGGCCAATAACAACTCTAAAGTTGAGCTTCAATCTTGCCTACCAAAAAATGACCAAATATAAGAGAAGTATGAGCTTCTCTCATTACATGAACTCTTTCACTCTGTGGAATACAAAATTTGCCAATATGATACAATAATTTATCATGAACATGATAATTCAATTCTTCAGTTTGAGTGCTATGCATTAAATATTCATATACATCTTTAAAATATTCATCCTTAGCATGTTAAATATAGTTGTCATGAGCCAAAGGACTTTGTTGTAAGATGATAGATGCATTGATTATTGGAGGTCTCAATAAAATATATGTAACTTTATTTTGAGTTCCTTTTTATAATTTGTAATTAAATGGAACTGTTGTAGAAAAATCATCCATTTAAAATGTTTTCTCTATTGTAACTTGGTTTGTGAGTACAAATATTGAAGTGGTCGATGATCAGTGTATATAATGCTTCCTTTTCCCATCAGATAATGCTTCCATTTTTTAACACTTTGTACCAATGTGTATAATTATTTATCATAGGTAGGATAATTACTTATCCTATATGAAAAGGTCTCAAAATGATAACATGTCAATTTTTTACCCTGCATAAGGACAAATCCCATGGAAAAACCACTAGCATCTATTTCAATTTCAAAAGGTTGACGTAAATCTGACAATGTCAGAACTAGTGCAATGATAATTATTTCCTTCAAAGTGTCGAATGATTTTGTTGCTTGCCTCCCCACTAAAATTATTGCTTCACGCTCATCAAGAAATGTAATGGCGCGACAATGGAGAAAAAAATAGCTATGAACTTTCCCCAATATTGGACTAAACCAAGAACGCTCCTAACCTTTGTGACTATTTTTTGCCTTGGCCAGTTTACAATAACTTCAAATTTTGCATTGTGTACTTTGATTTTCCCTCCACCAATGACATGGCCTAGGTACACTAAATATGTTTTATAAAATTCACACTTTGATATCTTTACATAAAAAATTTCCCTTCGTATGACATCAAGCACTTGTCTTACATGAGAAACATGTTCTTCCCAAGTGCAACTAAAAACAAGAATATCATCTAAGTAGACAATGACAAAATCATCAATGAATGGTCAAAATACATCATTCATCACTCTCAAAAAAGTAGTTGGCGAATTACAAAACCCAAAAATCATAACCAACCGCTCATACAATCCCAGTTCTATCTTAAATTTTTTTTTCCAAACATCACTTTTAGAAATTACAATATGATGGTAACTGTTATGCAAGTATAACTTAGAAAAATAAACTGCATGTTTCAATTGATCAAGTAAATCATCAATATGTGGAAGTAGATGCATGTTCTTTATTGTTATCTTGTTCAAATATCAATAATCGATGCACATTCTCCAAGATCCATCCTTCTTTGGAACCAAAACTATTGGTGAACCACAAGGTGAAGTGCTTGGTATAATGATCCCCCTTCCAATCAGATCTTGAATATGTTTCTTGATCTCTTCATTTTGCATCACCGACATCTGGTACATGCCAATGTTTAGAAGTGGCACATCCTGCTGCAATTGTATTTCATGTTGTATCCCTCTCTTGGGTGGTAATCTTGTTGGTTCTTGAAATACCTCATCATATTCAGAAATAATTTTAACCATTTCATATTTATGATTCAAATCACCTCCTTCAAAGGATTTGGATATATCATCATTCTAATATTTGACATTAGTCATCATCAATACAAAATTATTTCTAGCATTCATTAACATTTTCATTTTCCTTGCAGATATTAGTGACAAGCTAGTTTTCATATGATCATGTGCATGTATAACATATTCAATACCATCCTTATAAAGGTGATATTGATTATTCTCCTTGTAAAATACGACCTTGTGATCATACAAATATGGGATTCCAAGTACAATAACACAAATATCTAGTGGTAATATATCAAGCTCTACCTCATCCTTAAACTTGTCAGAAATTGCAATTTTTAAAATACATTTCTTGGTTACTTGCAATTTTGCATCATTAGTAACCCATCCTAGTGGATATGGCTTTTCATGAGGTATAGTAGCTAAACCTAGTTTTTTACCACTTATTCAGAAACTAAATTGACTTGAGCCCCACTATAAAATAACGTATCAAATTTTGTATGATTCACAATTATCTGAACATGAAAGGATTCACCTCGTTTCCTATCATCTTGACTGGAAGAATATTGTATGCTCGCACTTGTATTTACATGATGAGAAAGAGACATAATTTATCCTTACCTTGGACTCCAAAAACTGAGACTTTGGACTCATCACTAAAGTAAAATCCCACATCATATAGCACTACAACAACTTTCTTTGCTTTACCTTTATCCTTGTATCCTCCTTACCTTTTTGGTTTTAATTCCGGATGTAATTTCCAGCACTATGATTCATCATTTCCCTTCTTACAATGGGAACATGTAGGATTCTCACCTTCTTTGTTAATAGTGGTTGTCTGCTTACCTTTCCCCTTACCTTTGATATTTCTTTTCTTTGGCTTGAAAGGACTCTTAGAATAGTTATCAACATAACTCTTTCCCTTATATTCAATATGGGTGGCATGTACACATACTTCATCCATATTGTTATGATTAAATATCAAAATAGGATTCCTTAAGTATCCATGTAAACCACCTATATATTTAATAAGGATTTTTTGGGTATAGACAGGAATACCCAACACTAAATCTCTTTTCCTAAAATCTTGAGTGTAATATTGAACACTTTGTCCTTTTCCCTTTCTAAATATTTGTCAATTCATCAAATCATGTTGCATGTACCCAAGTGGGTAAAATTATTTCTTTAATGTTGTAACAAGCTCATACCATGAGGAAATAACCTTACCTTTAGTAAGCACGTCCTCCTGATTTTTTCTCTCCCACCATACAAGAGCAGTGCCTCCAAGTCGTAATGAGGCCAATTGAACTTTGGTTTCATCTCCTGACAACTTCTGGATTATGCAATAAAATTATATTTTCCTAACCCAATCATCCAACATTTTAGCATTATTTTCTCCATTAAACATAGGTAAATTATACGTGATGTCAATCTTCAGCAATGGGGTGTTCATACCAAAATTCTCATAGTTCTTTTTATGTGCAATTGACGAAGTACTAGAATAACTAGTATTAGAAGAAGGAGACGATGATGAAGATGGTGGAGAAGGTGGAGTTTTAGGAGGATCTCCTCCATTACCTTTTTTTTCTGAGGTACTCCCTACTTCTTTTATATGCTTCCTTATCTTCTTCTCCAGTATTCTTTGATAATTTGAAAACAACTTCTCTACCCTGTCAGCCATTTGGTAGAAATATTTTTGGAATTCCTTCTCATCTTCTATTCCATAATCTTCTACTATTTTCCTTCTTTGATGCACACGTCCAGTTTATGTATTAAAAGGATCAAGTTATCCTTCATCGGTTTTGAGTTTCTCCCTAGTTACACTACAACAAATCCTGGAATTAGCGTCCATTTTTAGTGTAATTTTTTTTACATTGAGTGGTCAAACTAGACGCTAAATGGGACGTGTCATGGACAAAACTTAAAGTGTCTCAAAAAACTTCTTTTTTTGCTTCCTATATAGCATCCTTTATGACATCCAAAATAGCGTCTATTTTTGTGCTTCCAGACTAGTGTCCAAGTTTGCTTCCTAAACAACGTCGAGGTTTGCTTCCTAAATAACGTCATTTTTTTCTTCCTAACGAGTGTCTTCTTTTGCTTCTTAAATGAAATCCCCATTAGTGCCATATTTTCATCCTTAATAACAGCATGTTAGCATCCAATATTGCATCCATTTTTGCTACCACTTTAGCATCCCATTTTGCACCATGTTTTACTTCCAAATATGTGTCAATTTTTGCTTCCTTTTATTAATTATTAATTATATCAATGAGGTTAACTTAACAATAACATTAATTTTACAATATAAATTTACATAAAATTGTTAAGTTTAAGATATAATTTTAATTCATTATCAAAATTCAATAATTTAATATATTAAGACAAGAAAAACCATAATGTTGTCTTAACTCATTCATAATTATTTATAATTATTGATCACAAATAATTCTTAAAATTGTAGTTTAAATATTTATTAGATGAATTTATTTTTAATATTAATTACACATTATAATTATTTTAATATGCTAAAGATATGTAAAATGTTATAAATTAAAGTTACGATTTTATCTATGACTGGAAATTAGAGATGTTTGCCTTCTGAATTGATGGTCAAATCATTTCTATCATGCATTTCATTTGTTTATATTAATTTTTTTTATATCACGGTTAAAATAACAATAATATTAATTTTATAATATAAATTTACATAAAATAGTTAATTTTAATATATAATTTTAATTCATTATAAAAATTCAATAATTTAATATATTAAGACAAGAAAAACCATAATGTTGTCTTAACTCATTTATAATTATTTATAATTATTGATGACAAATAATTCTTAAAATTGTAGTTTACATATTTATTATATTAATTTATTTATAATATTAATTAAACATTATAAATATTTTAATATGCTAAAGATATGTAAAATGTTATAATTAAAGTTAAGATTTTCTTTATGACTGAAAATTAGAGATGTAAAATGTTATAAATTAAAGTTAAGATTTTTTTAATGAACGCATAAGATTGTTATATCTTATGGTTCATTATGGGTTAATATATCTGTTGATGTATTATGTAATGGTAATTACATAAACAGTCTGGTAGATACCTGGTGGGTGTTGACAGAATCTTATGGATACTGGGTGTAATGGGTAGAAGTAAGAAACTTTGCTGTTATGTAGATGTGAATACCGATCTGGACATGTAGTCGACTAGTCACTACATTGTAATTATCTGGTGATAAATTTTTTATATATAATATATATAAGATCTTTTTTATGAAAAAAAAAAGTTAAGATTTTTTTAATGACCGAAAATTAGTGATGTTGAAATAGTTTTGGAAGGAAAAAAATAGTAATTTTATTTCAGATATGAGCAAAATTACATTCGCAGATGTATAAAAGGTAGATAAATATCTCATACATTGTCAACAAAAAACAATTTAGTGTTTCCACACAAAACTTTTTACATCGGGTAGAGTATTCACAAATTAATGTAAACAAGATTTAGCCAGAAAAAAATAGATTACATATATCATATATCAATAAAGATATCCACAAAAAGTTTGTACATTAATCCTGTTCAAAACAACAAGCTACAAGCTATAGAACATGATAGTAACTATAAATGCCAAGCCAAATCTTGTTCTAAAATCTTCCAAAGATCCAAGAGGAGCTACATGGCTTCCTTGGAAAGCCTATAAGCCACCCCCATTTCATTCCCCTATTATCTCGAAGGGCACTCGGACTGCTAGCAATTTGGATTTCGCTCTAGTGTAGCCTCAACAGCTTCCTGTCTCACTGCATCATTCTCAACATTATTACAACAATTGAGGAAATTGCAACCATCACAATAAGTTCCAGATGCAAAGCATTTGCAATACAATTTTAGACACCGCGAGTTCTTGCAATTGCACTATTTTTTATTTTTTTGGAGTGCCTTCCTTCAAGTCAAATACTGCTCTTGGCCTTCGTGCCCTTGGATATTTTTGTTTTACAACAACCGTCGCCCTCAGTGCAGTTTGCAATGGGAGCTTTGGAGAAGCCGAAGACAAGGCCGGGGCGCAGGCACCTCCATGGAATGATGTAAAATATAGATGCCTAACAAGCTTTTTTGCTGGAACATTCCCCCTTGCTTCTGATATTGAACAGAAGAATCGACCCCCAATTGCTGCAAAACCATCGTTCTTTCTGCAAGATCTGTCCCCAAGCCTTTATAAATCGCAGAGATCCGTCTTCAACCAAAGAATGAGCTCCTGCAATATGGGATACACGATTATAAGAAGTAATAATCAACACAATACAATTTCATGAAACTAAGGAAAAATACAGCAATTGATTATACAAATAAAATTAAAACCTCCATTCGTGTAGGGCCAAATTGATCCAATAGTCAAGCCTGCATATTCTTATTCTTTGCACATATATATCAAGGGAAAAGAGAAAATGAAAGAGGGAAAAAGAGTTTTTTTTATTTTTATGTTTCTAATTATAAAAAATTTAGTAACTAAGTAATTTTCCTTTATTTTATTGATGTTTCTAAAACATTTATAAATCACTTAAAAAGTTATATAATATTTCTAATATTGATAAAACAAAAATCTCATGTTATAATGGAAATAAATAATTACAATTTAAGAAATACAAAACATTAATAATGAAATACTAAAAAATTTAACATTTTGATAATAAAAATGATAACCAATATATCTTATATAATTTTAAGTAACCATTTATAAAAAAACAATTTGTTCAATGTAAAGATAACCATAGTCAAGTTCAATAATACCATTACACAATATCATGAAATATTTTAGCTTTCAATATATGTAAACATTTTCATTATAAACTAATTTAAATATGATTCATAACATAATAATATGATATAATTTATTTTTAGATCTTACATTGCATAAAAGCTTGATGAACTATTGTTAATAGTTGAATATATTTATTTTTATATTAACATTTAAAAAATCTAGAATTGAAGATATGTTTTAGTTGGATATATTTATTTTGTTTATTAACATTTTTTTTAAATGTATTGTTGAAGATATATTTTAGTTAAATATAATTATTTTTTATATTTTAACATTTAAAAAAATGTATAGTTGAAAATATGTTTTAGATAATGATTAAAATAATGAGCAATCAAATAGACCTATTTTTTCAAAGATTTGTTTTGTGGTATAATTAGAAGTATTTTTGTGAGAATGGAAATAAAATTTATCCAAGATACTTTTATCCCAAAGAAAAGGTAAGATAGGATCTAAGAGATTGATCATTTTTAAATTTTTTTACAAATTAATTAAGTTATTCTATATAACAACTTAATGGTGGATTTATCGTATTTAGTAAGGGATCAAATATCTTAGGTACAATTGTGTCTTCAAGTTTTTGCAATGTAAAAAATGGTTGCACCTTAGGTGATTCTATCCTTCTTGAGATGTGATAGATCTAGAGTTAACATGGAACTAAGTAGTTTTTTTTAAAATCCATCTATATTAAGGACATGGAGGAATAAAAACAAAACTAAAATACAAATCTAACAATGTTTAAAATATAAAGATTAAGAGGGATATATGCTAGGTTATTTTATTACTATATAGTATTATTATTACACTTGATAAACCTAGATACATACTCATTACTCAATGTAAGGAGAATAATGAGAAATGAGGGAAGTGGAACCTGAAACAAAATCTATGTGTCCATACATGATGCATATATGGTAGTTATTTGATAATCAAACCATTCTATTATAACAATATTAGATGTTATAGATTTTATGTGCAACCATTCATGGGCTCAAGTTCCACCAAACTATATTGTAGAGATGAAAAAAGAATTCACATATGAGTGTCTATGTAAAAAGGGATTCTACGCAAAAATGGTGGTTAATTACTCTTATAATAGAGTTGTACCACCATGTAAATGGAACTAATATCATTACTCATATGAAACTGATACCCTCAAGGGGCCATGTGTGGTTGGTGGATACAATCTTCTTAGGATTATATGGCTAGAAGATTATTTTTGGGACAAAGGATCAAGTTTCTTCCTATGACCATGTCTAAAGCCCCAAGGCCCCAAGACATGGACACATAATGCCATGAATATCTCTATGAGGTTATGAATGGTTCTTATATACATTTTTCATGGATATGGATGCCTTAATGATTTGTTTAGGGCCAAATTAATTGTATTATTCCCTAGAACATCATTCCTAGGCAATGAGACATGTAGATACTACTAAAAAGGACATGATGAAATTGGTATCTCAATCATAGGAAAATTATACCCTCGGGAGGCCATGTGTTGTTGCTTAAGGATATTGTTTCCTCTCTATATGAATAAATTGTTCCTTTAGGGCCCCAAGACATGGACACATAATGCCATGAATATCTCTATGAGGTTATGCATGGTTCTTAGATACATTTTTCATGGCTATGGATGCCTTAATGATTTTTTTAGGGCCAAATTAATTGTATTATTCCCTAGAACATCATTCCTAGGCAATGAGACATGTAGATACTACTAAAAAGGATGTGATGAAATTGGTATCTCAATCATAGGAAAATTATTCCCTTGGGAGGCCATGTGTTGTTTCTTAAGGCTATTGTTTCATCTCTATATGAATAAATTTTTCCTTTAGGGATTAGTTCAAGTATCCCCCCTTGATAATGTCCATGGCCCCAAATTCCCAAGACTTGGATACATAGCACCATGGATACTCCTGTGAAGTCATATGTGGTGGTTAAGGAATTTATCATGGTTGTAGATGCTTCAATGATTTCTTTAATTCCAAAGGCATCGTATTCTTCCATATAAAAACATCCTCAATATTTGAGTCATGTGTGTACTACTCAAAACCACCTAATGGTAATTGCATCATCAATCATAGGCCACTTATACCCTTAAAAGGTTATTTGTGGTTGGTGGAAGGAACATTCTTAGTCATTAATGACTAAAAGATTCCTTTAGGGCTCAAGGTTCATATGTCCACCATTAACCATGTTGAAGGACCCAAGACGTAGATACATAGTACCATGAATCCCCTTATGAAGTCATCTGTGATGTTTCGATACATTGTTCGTGGATTTTGATGCATCAATGATTTTATTATGTTCAAAGGCATGGTATTATTCCTTAAAACATAATTCCCAAGAACATGACATGTGCACATACTAGTCAAAATCATCTAATGGCACCAACATCCTCAATCATAGGCTAATATTACTCTTAGGAAGCCATTTGTGTTTGGTGGAGGAAACCTTCATAGCCTTGGATGCCTAGAAGATTCCTTTAGGTCCCAAGATTTATGTCTCCTACATTGATAGTGTCAAAGGAACTAAAGACACAAGAATTGCATGCATAGCGCCATGGACACCCTTGTGAAGTCATTCATGGTTATTTGAGGCATTGTTCATGGATATGTGTGCCTCAATGTATTCTTTAGGGCCTAAGACATTTTATTCTTCCCTAGAATTCCATTCCTAATGCCATAGGACACCTACATAAGGATGTTTATTTCTTCCTATGACTCCAATTGAGGACTTGATATCCATCCCACTATGAAAAAACACTCAATTGTGCATATATCCAACTTTTATCACATATATCCACTTTAAAGGGTGTATTTTATGTTTCATAGTTTTGATCATTTCCCATTACGTTAATGTTCTTATCTTAGTGTATAATCTTATCTTATTAAGATCCATACATGATCAATCCTAATCCGTCGTCCAGCTATGTCCTTCCTAGAATCTTTTTGTATGTGAATATTGGTTCATTGATTTCCGAATGAGATCTTGACACCATCCATTTCAGCCATTAAACCTTAGTTTGTAAACATCATCTACATCAATTATGAATAAAGTCATGAGTTTGAATACATCAGATTTGAAACCATGAGGGGTCTGTTCTTTTGTTCATGCCAAGCTTCCAAGGACGATATAAACCCTCAACACCACATTCCCCTTGCCTTCACTCTGTGCTACCCTGCTAAAGTCCACAATGATAGCGTTGAAGACCACAATACCAATAGTAGGAAACCATGAGGGTCTGGTCTTTTATCCATGCGAAGCTTCCAAGGATGATATAAACTCTCAACACCACATTCCCATTGCATTCACTATGTGCTACCTTGCTAAATTCGACGACGACAAGATTGAAGACCACGATGCCAATCACAGGTATTTTTACATGTTTTGGCGCCCACATATGGATTTTTAGTTTTTTTTAAATTGGTGTAAAATTATTTTTTTCAAATTTTAATCTAAGGTGAAGAGATGGCTAAAAAAATGAGTACTAAATGACACATGGATGGAATGCACACATTTTAGTTTTTAGTTTTTCAAATTTAATGTAAAATTATTTTTAATTTTAATCTAAGGGGAAGGGATGGATAAAAAGAGTGATTACTGAATGATACATGGATAGAATGCATGAAATATGAATTAAAATATTATCATAAGTATTTTAAATGACACATGGATGGAATGCATGAAAAATGAATTAAAATATTATCATAAGTATTTTTCTAAGGAGATGAATCAAATAGATTATTTGGATTAGCTTAGACACTAAATGTTAAAAAAAAATCACTTGTTATAGCTTGTTTGCATGAGACTTTAAGGAAAATAGTTTCTATAACTTTCCATCTCCTAGTATGGTACACCATAATATGGATTTGTAAGATTAATCATTTGTGTAGAACAATGATGAATAGATTTCTAACCCTTAAGAGAAATGATAACTTTTTCTTAAAGCTCATCAATTTCCATAAATAAATATTTAAGGGGGCGAGGAATGCTATTGAAAGTAACCTTACAGTGACGTTAACATAGAAAATGAAATACAACCAATTGTACTATTTTCCTAGGCATCATAATGGTGGCCATTCAATGAATAACCAATAATAATGGAATTTCATGACATGAACATCATTAGAGAGAATTTGAGGTCGA